>BPVZ01000161.1:269555-281902 GCA_020521535.1 Rubroshorea leprosula | reverse complement strand
TTAATCATATAAATAATTTAATAATAATTACATAATAAATTTAATAAAATTAAAATTTATATCATACTTAATATATTTAATAATTATAATTTAATAGTTTAATATTTTTAATATTATAATATTTTAATTTTTTATATTATAATATAATTTTAACTGTATAGTATTTATGAGTTATAAATATAAAGTAACCGCCCCGACAAATTTAAAAAAAAAGCAAAAACCAGAAAATCTAAAAAGGGACCCTACTGCCACTGCTGTCACAAAGGCTCTAAATTCCATAAAGCCTACTTCTATTATAATAGTATAAAATGGTCCAACACACAATTAATTTAAGACCCTAACATTAAACATGTGTATCCTACTTGTCTACGTTCCCATGTGAAGCCCCTAGGCCCCACCGCTTCCCCGCCATCCGCCGCATGGGTCCGCCAGCACTACCTGCCCTCCACTCCACTCTACTCCACTCCACCACCCGGATTTCGGTGGTGGGTTCCATTTAAGGACGGACCCACCCCAACCACCGGTAGTAGTAGTACGGCAAAAAAAAAAAAACCTTTTTTTAAACCTTTGAACTCATTTCAAAATAATATTTAAATTTTTAAACTAAAAATAAAAATAAATAAGTTTTTCAACTCGACGTACTAACATGTAAATAAATCATTTTTACAAAAAAATCAAATGATATTTTTTTGTTTAATATCACTATGAAATCATGAATACACATGAATGAAAAAAATTTATTTACATCATTAATGAAATTGAATGATTTATCTACTTTGTTTTTAGTATAAAAACTTAAATATTGAGATAAATTTAAGAATTTAAGGATGGTTTTTGCCTACTAGTACTCATACCCATACCATCCCACTCCCTTCCCATCAGCCAGTCAGAGACTTCGTTCCTAAGTTCTTTTAGTAGTTGAAAAGCATGAGAATTAAGAGTAACAGTCATGTCATTTTAGCATTCTTTGGGGCCGCGTTTTGTTGCCACCAGACCGAAGAAAAATTCTCGCTTTCGTTATCGCCCCACGTGACTTGGCTCCTACAAGGGTAGTTTTGGATTTACAATAATAGTGTAGGTTTTTTCTGTTTTTGGAAGGTGACGTTATATGTATATTTCTAATAGATTTAACTTAATTTTTTAATTTTTAAAATATAAATTTTTAAAAATTAATCATTTATATGAATAATAATTATAATTTTTTATTAAATAAAAATATTTAACAAAAATTATATATAGAAAAAATATATGGATTATTTGTTCAGGGGTGTTGGTGATGTAAGTGGATGAGTCAACAACTGTGATGATGTGGAGATTGATTAGGATGACACTCGGGAAATAAGGGGGTTTCTTTCGGTGGCACCTGTCTCATGTGCGGAGAGCTACATGCTACGGGCCATCCCACTCTATTGGGCGATGATATCTTGCAATGAACTTCTCCAGCGAAGCTTTTTTTTTTTTTTTTTTTTTTTTTATAAAAAAAAGATAAATCTTCCAGCCAAGTCGATAGAGTTGGGTAGCAATGTCGGGACTCCAAGGGTTCAAGATGATTACACAATTATCAAAAACATGATGGGGAGAAGTTGTATGTTGTTAAGGAGGGACAGTGAAGATGGAAAATACATGTGGTTCAAAGACTTCAACTTGAGGATCACATTCATACATAAATCGTTGTAACATAATAATAATGACAATAAATGTGACATCTTTCATCTCTAGTGTACATCTTTACTCTATAACAAACAATCCTCATATTGAAAACGAAAAGTGCAACAATTCCGTTCTTGAAATTCTCTAAAGACAAAAGGAAGAAACTTGAGAGTGGTGATGGAAGAAGGAAGGGTGACCGCTTGGGAGCTTATGAATGGAGCACTTGATCCCGTCTTTGATGCTAACCTTGCAACCTTGATCTTTTGATGCTTAAGAAGAACTACTCAAAAACTGAAACTGCAACCTGTTGTTTCCCAACCATAATATCCTGCAAATCTAGAAATGTTCTATGGTGCTGGGTGATATTCTACAATGCTAAAGAATATTCTACAATGCTGAAGAATATTCTACAGTGCTGAAGAATATTCTACAGAGCTGAAAAATGTTTTGTAGTGGTGGAAAATGTTCTACAGAGCTGGAAACACAAAAAATCAAAGAAAGTGGTGATTTCTGGGTGGTTTTAGCATGCAGGACAGTAGGTTGAGGATGGAGTATTTCTTTGGAGGAAAGAGGGAAGTCTGGTGCGTGAGAGGGAAGCTGAGGTTATGTCCCTAATCTGTTTTTGTGCTGCATGCGTATATCTCTTCTGAAAAATGAAGGGCAGATGATTTTTATATATATGCAGTGGTATTGTTGTAATTTCTGGTTGATAGCTTAGAGGTGTGCAGATAGGTTTGGGTGAGCTGTCGAATTTTCGATGGCTCCGGGTATTGTTGGCAGCTCTTATGACAGTGGCATTATGAATTGCCTAATGGTTCCAACGAAGCTTTACTGGTTTTGGCGAAGAACTGGAAATTGTATATTTCTAGTAATGCCTTTAGCCATACGAAATCCCATCTTTAGGGAGGTGCTTGAGTGCAGCCGGCAAAAACAACATCTGCATAGGATTTGGTAAGTTCCCCAAACTCTACACAAGATTTTGGAAGATTCTGCAAGCAAATAGTAATCTTTTACAACAGTTTCCAAGACCATGGAGCTTGTACAACTACCCTTACATTAAATTTGGCTGCAAGTTGCTGATGGTGACCAATACAACATCTCTGGTTAATTTTTAGCAGGATTTCCAACCTTTGATTAGTATCAAATGGTACTGTTCTAGGAATCAAGTTCATTTCCATGTCTTCGCCACCCAGCCCTTTTTGGTGAAGTCGGGCAACATTGCCAACGCCAAACTTCGTTGGCGTGGATACCTTGCTTTGCCAGATGGGCAACATTCATCCATCCATGCCTACCAAGCCATTATTCTCACAGTTTATCCCGAATAATTCCCATGAGTTTGGATTCATGGGCTTGTGTTTATCTGCAGCAACAGCAAAACACAAGTGAATATATGTTCAAGTATTCAAGCATAAGAAACGTATAAATATATGCAGTGAAGAAGGGAATGCCCTTGTGTATTAAAGGGGGCTATGTGGATGAATGTTCGCTGCTCCCATTTGTTTGCTAACCATGGAGAGCGTCAATATATTACTGTTGTACATTACTAGCGTTGTGCTAGAATTAGGAACAAGTGATATGGGTGTATATTGCGATATCATTGTCTCGAGCCAAGTTTCGTTGGCTGGCGATACCTGCTAACACATAAGACATAGAAAATATGTGTTATGAGTCGGAATTACTGGTGATTGATAATTTTGTCCCTCTGTATAGAAAAGTGATAATATGCATGACCTCCAACCATATTATATACGTATTGCGGGGTCAGCCATGAATAGTTTCCTCGTAACTAGAGGGACAATAGTGGCTAACTTTACCCATGGTTGAAGCATGAACTATGTGGAATCAAAAGAGCACTCCCATTAATCTGCCAAGCCGTGAATGGGTAAATCTCATTAAACCAAACTCCGACATAACGATGAATATGTATAGAGAAAGGTGGAGTTGTCTTCGTGGAAGGGGGACGTCAGCCGCTTCCATGGCTTTTGACACAACAAGGTGTGATACCACTGACAAATGCTGATCCTTCTTGTCGTACCCGCATCGTTAGAGGAGGTCCTGGTTGTTGTTGCCCACCAGGCACCACAACACCATGCACGGGCGACTGCCAAGGGACCGCCAATCGTTACTTGATGGATTTTTATTGCTAGAGGGTAGTCATCCCATCCGATCGTAGAGTTGGAACTGTTACCAGTCTCATGCCAATCATACCGAGTTGCGATGATTCTTTGTCCGTTTTCGAGAGCTAGTGAGATAGAATATGTAGAGATTCGACCCTTTGTCTGTTGCCGGGAGCTGATGAAATGAAGATATGCAAAAATGTGTAGACTTTTGTCCATTGCTGGAGGCTAAATGAGATAGCAAATTTGGCCCATTGTCCATCGCCAAAAGCTGTGAGTGTAATAGGATCACCCCGTTGTCCATTGATGAGAACTAGTGATAGAGATACGTAGAAATAGATGCTTGGCTTGTTACCCATCATGGGGAGCAATGCAGATCAAATTGTTGTCATTTGATGGGAAGCCATGTAGTAAAGTAGGCTCTTTATCCATTGCTGGGAGCCACAGGATACAGTGGTAAACATTGTTGCAGAGGACATAACCAGCGAGAAATGCCCAATCATGTCGCCAAAATAGATCTAGCCATGTCTAGCCATATATGTGAAAATAAATGCTAGAGTAGGTTATATTCTGCGATGCCTCCAACGAAGTGCATAAGCGTCGTTTCTAGCGATGCTGATTCCATAATAGTGACTAGTATAAAGTAAGAACTATATGTCTGATGTAGGAAATGAGTGTCGTGGGCCTTTGTTGATGTGGATCCGCACACGTGATTGGTTTTGCAACCATACAAATTCATTCCTCAACATTATTAAATTTCAATTTTAATTTTATATTTTAAAAATAAAAAATTAAATCAAATTTATAAAAATAAACAGAAGCAGTACTTATATTAAGTGTTTTGATTGGAAAATGATTTAGAAACGATTTTTTTGTTTTTTTATATAATTTTACATGTCATTTAAATTATTAATTCTTTTTATTTATTTGAAATTCATAATATTAAATATATTCACTCATTTAATGACATATACAAACTATAAAAAAATATTATAAAAATATTATTTTTATATCACTATCCGTTTTGATTAGGATTAAATGTGCCACGTCCGACTGCATTTGTTTTTTTTTTTTTTAATTTTCATTTTCTTGAATTAGATACTTAATTTCGCACCTAACAAAAGTTTGAAAAGAGGGAGGAAGCAAAGGGAAGAGGCTGTCAGGTATTAGCGGTTGGCTGTGTGACGAAGATAAAAGGGAAGAAATCCATCACATAAACCAATTAAAGAAGTGATGAGAACTCGAACCCTCGAGGTAGGAAGGAAAGCAAACACAATAAAAGAAGTTTGGTAAGAAGGGGCATTTTGTCAAGGTTTTATAGGGACTATTATTATTATTATTATTATTTTGTTGTTTTCTAATTTTGGAATCAAATTGGTATTTGGATTGCACATTGTTCTAAATTGGGTTTGAACTTTTTCTTTACTTCTTGGAAATTTTTGGTTAAAACTTTATTTTGTTCCATTTATTTTAATAAAAAAACAATTTTTTTTTAGTTCCTATACTTAAAAAACTCATTTTTAATCACTTAAAGTTTATTTTTTAGTCTATTTTTAATTCCTTTATTATTTTTTGTACATATACCACGTTAAATGGCAAAAATTTAAAAATAGAGGAGCTGAAAAAAACTTTAAAAAGTCTCCTTTTGGTCCTTTTATTTTTAAAAAAACCTCTTTTTAATTCTTTTATTTTTTATTTTCATTATCTAACATATCACATGTATAAAAAAATAACAAGGGGACTAAAAGTAATTGAATAATAAACTTTAGAGATAAAAAAAATTTAAATAAAAAGATTAAAAAATTTTATTTATTAAATAAAAGTATCAAAATGAGATTTTAACTAAAAATTTTCTTTACAACACATTTTCCTTTAAAAATCCATATTTGCTAGTATTAAATTTACCAAAAGTAAAGAAAGATCAATACAAAATTACTCTTTTGAAATGAGATAATGTTCAATAACACGTATAAATTTAATTGGTATTGAAAAACTAATAATTGGTGTAAGTCCAAAAGGTCTTACAAGTACAATTCGATAGATCTTTTTCTTTTTGGGCCTAACATTTGGATGGATCCTTCCTGGATCTAAGATATTTAGGGAAGAAATAGGGAAGTTTAAAATTTGAACCCTTATAATAATACTAGTTAGGCACAATCCACCTAAAGCAATTGTTATTTAATTGTTTTTTTTTTTTATTGGAAATGTTAGGATTTAGATTTGATGACTAAGAGTCTTAAAAGTCAAACGATTCTTCATGGATGTCTTGAGGGACTCGAAGACAATTATTTTTTTAACTTAGAGTTAGGGTTTACATGGAGGAGTAGTTAATTGCATAACAGATTCAAAACTCAATAAATAAATAAATAAATAAAATATTCTTAAATAATAATGTGTCTTGACAACCTACATTTATGAGAGAGTGAATCCACAAATACTAAAATTGTATGGATTTTTTTCATGATTTAAATAATTTATTAATAATTTTTTTGCATAAAAAAAATTATGAGTTTTAATCATATTATATATGGGTGGTAGAAGTTAAAAATGAGAGAAAATTACTTTTTATTATACAATAAAAAAAATTATATGGATTTCTTTATGGTGAATAAATAAATAATTTATTCTATTTTATAATAGAATATTCTATATAAGAATTATACCAAATCAAGTGTCCTTTATTTTTTGAAATACATATTATAATATAACACCTCTTCACCAATTAATTATTTGATCCCCTTATTTCTTTAGTTATTGATTTTGGTCTTTTTCTTCTCATTGGCATCCACTTGTGCATAGAGGTGGAAGTCAGAATATTCCACCCAAAGGGTTGTGCTCCATTAATTAAGGAGAAATTTTGGATTGTTGCTCTTGGATTACCTAGAGTAACATAATATATTAAGCTCAAATTATTAATTATTCTTTCTTTTCTTTTATAAACATAATAAATCAAAGTAATGAATACTACCAGATTATTTTATTAGGGGATACTGGAGAGAAAGCAGAAGTCCATCTAATAAACTTATTACTAACTAGGGAATCAGGTAAAGTTTAAGGACTAATCAACATAATAATTTATGATTAGGGATAAGATTAGAATCAAAAGTAAGATCTAAGCCATGTGTGACATAGCCCTCACCGTATAAAATTCTTGATTCATCAGTTTATTGTCAGTTTGTGGATGACAGCATTTGTTTCGTAATAATTTAATTGTTAGTATTTTACGATTAAAACTATACCAAACTATAAAATAACCTTTTCAATTTGAATATGTTGGTATCATATCACAGTTTTAGATGAGAATGAGGTTTTGAACTCGAGGCTGAACATTAAATTTGTGTAGATAAGTTGTTTTCCATTGCCAAAGAATAACAAATTGTTCAAATTTCCCAGTGTCAAATGGTACTTGACAATGGGCAAAACAATGTTTCCCCCCCAACATTACATAGCAGCAACTTCTATTCAGCATTCCCTTTCTATTTCTATACAAGCTTCTAACAGGGGAATCTGGCAATGCATAGATAGCTTCAATTTTCACTTGTGAAAGAGACGTCACTTTGGTTGTTACTATTGTTGCTACTCGTAAGAAAGAAAAACAAATTAGAAAAAAAAAAGAAAAAAAAGAAAACAGTTAAGAGACGATGTAGCCAGTTCAAGACAGCACATGGTCTGAATCCTAACTAGAATTTGTTGAAGCTGATGACACTTTTGCCAATTCAGCTCTTTGCTCCTCCTCCTGTTGCCTTTTCAGATAAGTTTGGGATGTTGCTGTCACAATCTTGATAAAGAAGTTGACGAGCATAAGCCAGACAATTGTGTTCCACATTGAAGCAAATGAGAAATCCCACTTTTTAACCTGTGAAGTATTATGTGTAGAGTTTAAGAAAGATTATATTAACTGGAAAGGAAAAATTCTGCATACCTTGCATTTTAAGACCCTATTGTAGTGGTTAAAAGACAGTAGTAATTCTTCAAATTCTCCCATATTGTTGCATTAGGGAGGATTCATATTTCAGGATGTGGCACTCCATAGTCAAAACCCAAGCAAAAATATTGATAGAGCTTTAATGTAGAAGTAAGGAGTACCTTGATATTAGAGTGAACTGGTGGTGGTGCTGCCAAGTACTTATCTCTGACTGCATGGAGTTTTGCTGTGAGCTTGGGAAGGGAAGAATCAAGACCAGGTGCAAGGCTGAGCACCCAGATCAATTCATTCTCAACCCAGTTAAGTAGTTGATTATTACAGACAGAGATGATAAAAGCTGTCTGCAAGAAAGAAAACGAAAAAACATTGATGAGGTGTCAGATTGGAACTTCAAAAATCAAATCATGCATGTATGTTTGTAAAGACATTGGAAAAGCTGGAAAATTTTGTATTCCTCTTATTGTAGAAAATTTGAGTCGATACTAATAAGATTTATAGCGATAATTGTCTTATCAGTTACAAACCAGATTCTAGACCCTAAAATGGGAGTGAAAATACCAAACTCAGGAGAAGCTATATATCTATCGTTTTGAAAACAGGTTCAAGACCTGACATGCATTAAATTTAACAGATGAAGTTTTGAGGCATAATGTTAAGAAAATTCAGGAGAAGCTATAAATAATTATATAAAAATCTTTTTGAAACATGTTCAAGACAAAACATGGATTAAATTTATATGATGAGGATAATAATAAAAGCTTGAAAAGAAAAAAAGTAGCGCCCTACGAAGAACTTCACAAACCTGTATGTGAGTTTTAATAATTGCCTTTCCTAACAATGTTGCGAGAAAGAACTTCCAGAATGGAATGCCAAATTGTCCACACATGATGCCAGCAAGGTCAAACAGCGGATTTGGGACCTAAAAATTAACCAGTAGGTCTTGTATTAAACATACAGCCAGTAATGTCATAAATAGAGCTAATGAACCATAATCAATCTTTATGATAATTAGAAAGTAAAATCACTGAACTAAGGCTTCATTGATATTCAAACACCACATTTTTCTCTAAACTGAGTCGAAACAAGTGTGGCACTTCATAATGGAGACACATCTCAAAATAATGTGTGATATTCACCCTGGTGAAAATCTAAAAGAACAACATAGGGCTATACCAAATCTTTTAGTTTATGTCCATAGGGAAAATATTTTTATTTTGAGTTTGGAAGTACGTAAGCCAGGATCAGGGGGCGGGGGGTTCTGAACCTTAGCATGGACGGATTCAGTATCTGTACATATGTGAGGATATTTATGAATATACATGCATAAGCATACACACACTCACACAGAAACACATGCAAAAAAAGAAAAATGCCAAGAAACTAGAGATTGAAACTAACTGAAGCTAGCACTAATATTGTGAAGAAGTTCAAATATTGGGAGTGAGTTAGAAGCCAGCGTTTGATCTCGTTCAGATTTGTAGCAATGAATCCATTATCCTCAGTTGAATCCAATTCTTGCATGGCATCCACTTTGCTGCCTGATATGCTTGCTGCATAAAAAGATGAAGATTAGCATTTGCTGAATGCTGGCCTTGCACAAGTATAATGTAAGGCCATTATAAATTTGAAAGGGCAACAACAGATGACAGGCAACAATATACAGACACAAATATACTCTAACCACAAACTTATAAGTTCAAAATACACAATCCAAATGACTACCACCCCTCACAAAAAAATTCCCCTATACCCTTTTACTAATCATATCAGTCCAACATATTTCCAGTTTAGTGTTTCCATCAGTGAAATGGACACTTTGACAGAATTACTGGTTGATGTCCTCCATTGCTTGCCACATGAATTAACAGCAACGTAATTTTAGAAAATACAAAAAAAAAAAAAATTGTTGGGCCTCTAACCTGCCCTTGAGATAAAATACGGAGGAAGCTCCCCAAGTGCAGTTCCAATACCCCACAAGATAGCCTCTATTTGAACATGTGGCAGTATGCTGCTAAGAGGAACCCTCAAACCCTGTGATGACTGGAACAATGGGGGCCCAAATTCTTCACAAGTTTTGTCCAGCCATGATGGACCTCTTTTTAATTGTATTGTATCATATGTAGCACTTTTCAGATCAACTCGACCACACTGCATTGCTTTTATGGTGAATAGGGCAATATGAGGACCCAAATAGAGGACAAAGGTGTGTAGGCCAGACCCTGAAATCGAAGAGGTAAAGAAAGAAATTAAAAAAATAAAAAAAGACATATGATCAAGACACAGATCCTAAAAAGTATTCATATTCTTAATCCATCACAGTTATTGGAAGTTTTGAGGCACATAACCATAATGGTTAAGGCAGCAGCCAGATATGCCACCAAGTTTAGTTGTTTAAACTCATATGGAATGATGCTTTCCATGCAACATTTAAACAGTCTTCATGAAAACAAATGCTTCATACCAAGACCAATTGAAGATGCAACACCCAGTGCAATCCACCACAATCCAAATTGGGCATACTTAGAGAGTTCTTCAATATGCTGAAAGAAAAATTTAAGTCATCAACTGGTATTCACTGTTGCCAGTAAAATTGTAAATATTCAATGTCTGTTACCTTTTCATGAGGGCCATCAATGGTCAGCAGCAGAATTCCAAAAGCCAAAACTGCAGTGCTTAACAGCAGAAGCCATCCACCTTTTGCCAAAATATATACTATTGATTGCTTAAAGTATTGGATAATGGCCAAACCAAAAAACTTCAGAGTTTTGAAGGGTTGTGATGTCAATGTGAGATTTTCTAGTTCTTGTTGATGCTTCTTACGCAGATCTGAAAAATAATGGACACCCATGACCATGAGCTGATAGTATTAGATTCTGCTTCATGACTAAATATAACCATTTTATGATTTCAAGTGGATAAATTTTACAGCCAGAATTCAAACATACAATTCTTAGACTTATTCCTCCTTCATTTAGGAAAGCAGAAGAGGGGGATAAAATAATTTACTAGAAAAGGAACATTTTCCACTGCCAAATACAAGTAGATGTGAAAATTTCATCATCTATAGCTCATCCTTATCACAAAAGCTACATCCTTCAAAAAATTCCATCTTATAAACTGCACCTTCCTCTATGGTTTTCCCCCACCAATAACAAGCAACCGAATCACATACAGAAGCAAGCAACTATTAAGTCAATTCCAAAAAAAATTATCACGTACAGACCCAAATTTGCAATTCCTACTCCCCTGACATGAAACTTCCAACACAACATTCACAAAAGCAACCTCTACCAGACAGACAATTCTGTACTATCAACTTAAAAACAACTCTTCCTCCCATTGCAACCATTATCTCCACTGAACATAGAATGATCAGGTAACCCAAAAAACACACAGGAAATAGCCAGCCTGCTCAAGATTCTGTGCCGCTTAACACAAAACAGAAAGCAGTCCATCCAAAATTCCTTTCCTTTCATTCTTCTTGTTTCTAAATTACTCCCCGTACTCCCTCAAACTCAGAACTACCACTTACCTCCTCCTACAATCAGCTCATGTTCATCTACCTAAACAACTTTAAAATGAATAGACAAAAAGGAACCAACTTTGCAATTTGATGAAACAAAAATAACGAACCCACAAACAAGAGAATAAATTTATTAGAGATCTAAAACCCCAGAGCTCATTTCATTCTTACATCAAAATTTCAATCAAATAAAAAATTTCAACAAACTATAAAATTACGAGAAAATTATTACAGAAATCGAAATTAAGATAACAAACACAAACACAAAAGAAGAGATTGAAAAACTTGCCTGCGATCGACATCTCCATATGCTGAGAAGAGGAAGAAGCAGTCTCTCCCGACCCCATTCCGTTCACACACTACTATCAAAAACCCACTTTTAATTTTCCTTTCTAAACATAAAAGGTTTAAAATTTAATGTATTTGAGTGTGATTCCGAAGAGGAATCTGATGGGAAAAAAACCCAAATATCTTTGGAATGAATCGAACAAAATCAATTAGAAAAAAACGGTTGTCTTGCAGATCTAAGAAGCAATAGCAGAGAGATGGAGAAGAAACTGAAAGGAGAAGAGTATATGCGTTGAGATCTCTCAGTAGAGCTTTTACCGCTACTCTTCTGTCTGCGTAAGATAGAAAGAGAGTCCTCCCTCCCTCTTTCCTTCTTTGTCGCAAACTTAGACTGCTGGTTTTTGTCTATTGCTTTTTCTTTTTCTTTTTCTTTTTTTAATTCATTAACGGACCAAAATAAGGGTATCTTTCTATTTTTTTAACAAATCTTCAAGTTGAATTACATGAAAAAGTAATATATAAATATATAAAAAGATTTTTAAATATATTTAATAAATTAACATGTTGCATATATTATTAAAATTATTTAAATAATTTTATATATAGTATATATATATATATATTTTAAAGTATTATTTTATTTTATTTTCATTTTTTATGTCCTCGTCCTAAGACAATTTAGTAGAGCATAAAAGCAAGCGAAACAGCCCCATTTATATGAAGTGAATTAGGGGGTTTTTTTTTATATTGTAATTATTTTTTAAAAAAGTTAAACACCTTAAGTTAAAAATTAAATTTATTAAAACTAAACAAAAGAAATATATAAATATATATTTATAAAAGA
>BPVZ01000161.1:156638-166965 GCA_020521535.1 Rubroshorea leprosula | reverse complement strand
AAAAAAACTGTATAAAACTATAAAGTTAAGGGACTAAAAGTTTTGCATTTAACCATACCAAAATATGGCTGCTGCAGTTCGGTCTCATGAGGACGATGTTAAGTTCACCTAAATCTTCACCAGATTCTCTGTCTCGTTCTCTCCTCCGCTCACGCGCTCTGCCCCGCAACTGCAACTCACGCTCCTTGTTTTCCCCCATAGATAAGGGGCAAAACCCCACAGTTGCCCTTCATTTTCTAAGTGTGTAGAATTTTACCCTTTATCTTATAATATGTAATTTTATATTTTCTTGATATTTAAGTTTATGATAATGAAGTAATTTTTAATGTTACAGGTCACGTACAACCCTAAAAAATTATAAGGTAAGAGATAAAGTTTCACATATTCAAATACCATGATAGTATAAAATCATAAACTTAAATACTAAAAAAAATATAAAATCACATATTATAATATAAATTATAAAATTTCACACATTCAAAAAAATTGAAGGGTAATATGTGAGTTTTTGCCATAGATAAGGAGAAGCAAAATAAAAAGCAGATTAAATAAATAAATAAATAAATAAAACTTAAGAAGTGCAAGTCAAAACCGGAAAACACAACAACCGACCAACCTAATCCGAAACAACCAGATCATGCCACGTCATCACTAGAAGGGGAAACAGTTGAACCACTGTCACGTGGCAAGATCTAACGGTATTGTGCTGTCCAGACCAGCTCTCGGTTAACGGGATTTGGAGGGAAAAAAAAATACAGTAATAATTCTTTACCAACAGAAAAAAAAAAGCATAAATTCATAAAAAAAAATAAAAAAATTTTATGTAATCTGCATAATATTATTTATTAATTAAAACATATCTCATAACATTTATATTTAAAAAAAGAAAAAAATTAGAATAATTTGATATTAATAATATTAAGATATTTAATTATAGTTATGAAATATGTAAAATATAATATAAATTTTAATTTTATAAATTTATTATATAATTATTATCAACTATCCTAATATTTTTAATACGAGATTATTGATTTTCTTATTTTCTTAATATTATTTTCTTTAATAGTTTTAATTTTATAATTTAATTTGTTGTTGTTTACATTGCAAACAGTAATTTAAATAAAAAATAGAAAAAATGTAAAGGAAAAAAAAAGAGAAAAACAAAATAAAATCGGAACAAACACAACGGTTCGCATTATTATTATAGTTTAACGAGCTCTGATTCTGTGTCTTTCTGTCCTCTTCCTCTCTTAGGTTTCCGTTTTCTGGCCGGGAAACTGTGTCAGCGATCGCCGGTGAATTGCTCGGTAAAGTGAGTATCGTGGACTTCGCCGGGGCAGTAGCCAGGTATTCAGTTTTTGTTATATGGTTTGGTTCCGGTTGGGAATCTCTAAGTTTCGTTTTTATTTTTGTAATTTTGGGTGCAGATCTGGTTTTTCAGAGAGTTGTGGGGTTCCTATGACTGTTAATTTTGATTTTTGTGTTGAATTTTGAAATGAATTTGGGGAGAAAATAGCAATTTAGGGTTTTCGGTTTTGGGGTTGGGGTACATAGCCGACGGGATGAGATCTGGGGCGCATTCAGGGATTGTGGTGAAGAATAGGAACTCGTCGGGTTGTTTGATTGTGAAAAAGAAGGGTGATGAGTCGGGTGGTGTCAGGTCTTCTGGGACCGGAAAAGTTTACGGATCTAAGAAAGAGAAGAAGAGGCCAAGAAAGGTTGCGAGTGACTCAGGGTCTAGTGATGAGTTCTCAATGCCACCTCGTAGAAGGGTTGGGTCTGAAACCATTCAAGTGTGTAATAGTTTAGCTGTTTATGGGAAGGGTATTGTAGATGAAATTGAAACGGGTAGAAAGAGGACTAGGAAGGAACACATTAGGCGTAATAAGGGCGGTTTCATTGGTCGGAGCGATTCAGGGTCTAGTGATGAGCTCTTGATGCCACCTCGTGGAAGGGTTGGGAGTGAAACGGGTAGAAAGAGGACTAGGAAGGAGCACATTAGGCAAAATGAGGATGGTTTCATTGGTCGGAATGGTGTGGACTGTAGTGAGAGCAAGAGGAATAGGTTAGATGTGTTTGAGTTCGACGAGTATGATGGAGTTGATGAGGCAGTGTTTATTAGGAAAAAGAACTGTGATTATAGTGGAGATGAAGCTGGGAACAAGATGCTTTTCGGTTCAAGGCCCACAGGAAGGAGTAGTATACAGAGGGACTATGAAAGTGGCTCAAGCAGACACATTTTTCATGAGAACAAGAAAAAGTCGTTCTTTGACAAGAGCAATAGCTTGACTCATGTTGGTCGAGATGATAGGAGCAGGTTTGGGATGGACATGGATGACAATCGGCTTCCTCCATCTTCCTTGCGGGAGAGGTTAATGTCTGATTCAGATGAGCCCATTAGGGTTCAGGGAAAAAATGGTGTTCTCAAGGTGATGGTAAACAAGAAAAAGAAGGTGGGTGAGCCTGTTAAAAATTTTGATCACTTGGAACCTGAGGAAGCTGGACGAGGTTTAAAGATTGGGAGGAAACTGCAGGTTCACCCTTCCTTTTTCTTGGAGAAAGAAGTTCTTGAAAAGCCTGGTTCAAGGACCATGAAAAAACAGATGAAAGCACTAAAATTGCCACCAACTAAGAAGAGTAAGGGCTCCGATTTGGATTCAGAGTCAGAGGACAGTGATTCATCTCTGAAGCTCACACCAAACAATATGGAAGCTTCTAATTCTACAAAGAGGGTCAGTTCCAAAGAGGAAAAAGCACAGGTTGAACAGCTTCTTCGGGCTAGAATCAAAGAAGGGAAAGGTAGGCGTGGTTGTGGCACAGAAAAGCAGCAATTGCGGGAGCGGATAAGAGGGATGCTTTTGGATGCAGGCTGGACAATTGACTATAGACCAAGAAGGAATAGGGATTACCAAGATGCAGTGTATGTTAATCCCACTGGAACGGCTTACTGGTCTATCATAAAGGCTTATGATGCTCTTCAAAAGCAGTTAAATGATGAGGAAGATGAGGGCAAATATGGGGATGCTTCTGTGTTTACCCCACTACCAGATGAAGTACTTGGCCAGTTAACAAGAAAAACAAAAAAGAAAAAGGAAAGAGAGATGAAACGGAAGCAAAGGGATGGCACTAGTGCTGAAAATTCAAAACAAGCTGCTTCCAGAAGATCTTCAAGTATGAGAAATGAAGAGGATAGTTCAGACAGCCTGAGCCATGAAGAGAAACTAAGTTCCTTCCTAAAACAGGGTAAATCATTTAAGAATAGAACAAATGAAAATGGTGCCTCCAGTGCAAGTTCAAAAAGTCAAAATTCAATTCTCCATCTGCATGACAGCACCGAAAGGCCACCCACCACATCTAATCCTCGTCTTGTTCAAGGAAGAAAAAGTAGAAAGTTTAGTAGGTGTACTTTGTTAGTTCGGAGTTCCAATCAGGAGCAAAGTGCAGAGAATGATGGATTTGTTCCATATTCTGGGAAGAGGACTGTGCTTTCCTGGTTGATTGAGTCTGGAACTGTGGAATCAAGCCAAAAGGTGAAGTATATGAACCGCCGCTGTACAAGAGTGATGCTGCAGGGCTGGATAACTAGGGATGGTATTCACTGTGGTTGCTGTAGTAAGATCCTTACTGTTTCAAAGTTTGAGATTCATGCTGGAAGCAAATTGCGTCAGCCATTTCAAAACATATATTTGGAGTCTGGAAGTTCTCTTCTGCAATGCCAAATGGATGCGTGGGATAGACAAGAGGGGTCTGAGCGGATTGCTTTCCACTCTGTAGATACTGATGGTGATGATCCAAATGATGATACTTGTGGCATCTGTGGAGATGGTGGGGATTTGATATGCTGTGATGGCTGCCCATCAACCTTCCATCAGAGTTGCCTGAATATAGAGGTACATTTGCGTTATGTTTTTATCGATGTGGTTAATCTCTCTTGTTTTGCTTTCAGGAACTACCATATGAATTTTAATTTACATACCTTTCTTATTCCCTTTTCTTAAGAAGCAGGGAGGGTTTTTTAATATAGGTGTTAAAGGACTGTGCTGGTTGGTTGTTAAGTTTTCTTAATCTTGTAGTTATTCATTAGGAAGGTCCTTAAAGAAAGTTAAACTGGGTTAGAGATTACAAATAGCTCATACATGTTCAGCGACTTTGAGGACATCATTAGATATTGCTATATTTTTTTTTATTGTTTCAAGTTTCATTGTTGCACATGTGATGTAGGAGAAACATATAACTTATCAGCATAGTCAAGGGGTCTTCGTAAATGTGCTAGAACCAATGTTAAGATGCAACTGTGCAAGGCAAAAGAGTGCTTGCCAGATTGACTGAGGTGCTAATTTAGAGTAGATATATTGAAGAAAAAATCGTTATATCCAATAAACTTAAAATATATGTTCTTTTTGTTAAAAGCTTGAAAAGATTACTCTGTTCTATTGCCCAATGTATTCCACAGATCAAGCTGTATCATAACTAACTAGAAGTCATCATTAAGCTCTAGTTCCAAGTTTCCTTCACTTCCGTGTTATCAAGATTGATAATCATACATATCTTCTTCGAATGAGCACTTCCTCTTCTAATTTTTGGTGATGATGATTCTCTTCTCTTCTCTTGTGTTCTTGTAATTCTGTCAAGTTAAAGTATAACTTGTAAAAGATTAAAAACCTGAAGAAACCAAAAGCAGTGCTTTATTACAAGATGACTCCTCTGAAAGCTTTTATGCACTTTTGCTGGATTGTGCCACACTTTAGCTTCTAGGCTGTACCTTGACTACACTAGAAAAATACAGTTGGCATGTTTGACCCAGGCTAAAAGCTTACTCCTGAAATGTGCCTGTTCTCTGAATTAGTACCTGGCACGCTTTGAGATGTGTGGATTAGAGAAAGTGGTCTGTAGTGGAGATTAGTTTGCTTTAAGTGTTCTTTATGGTCACTATACTTATGGCAATGAAACTAGACATTCTTTCAAAATGGCATCATTGAGAATCTGAACAAGTAGCTCTTAAAGATGCAGGAAAACAGTTTTGATCCTGCTTAAGTGTAAAAACAAGGCAAATCAAAGTAGTGTCAATTTTTTCACCTGATTGATTTTTTTTGATGTTCTTCTACTTATTTAATGGTTGTGCTCGGTAGCATTGGGCGTGAAAAGAATAAGCTTACCTCAATAATTTAACATCTAAGTAATTCAGCCATCATATCATAAATCTTTCCTTGCAGTTTCTTCCACCTGGTGACTGGCACTGCCCAAATTGTACGTGCAAATTTTGTGGTTTAGGAAGCAATATTTCTGAAGGAGATGATGCAACAGACCATAAGTTGCTGCCTTGCAACATGTGTGAGAAAAAATGTACACATTTTCTTGTTTTTGATTTTCTTAAATTCATATTTTTCTTGATTTTCAAGAACTAATGAAATTCTGATTGACATCTAACTTTGCACTTCTATAGATCACAAGTCATGTACAAAGGAAACAGATGCTCTACCTGTTGATTCCAATAGTTTGATTCTTTCTTTTTGTGGGAACAACTGCAGAGAGGTAATTAGTCTTCTCCAGTTTGATGGTTTTTTAGTGCTGAATCTTTCACATTAAGATCTAAATCAAGAAATTATGCAAAGGTGGATGAAAAGGACATTCATTTCTCCTATTGTCTTATTTCATCAAAGGAGGAGTTATCTTTTTAGAACATACACCAATGTAGCCAGCATCTCTGTTAGATGGAAATGATATTTAGCTAAAATTAATATCTTGGAAGAGAAGATTGTTAAAAGTTAAAACAGACTCTATGCCTGTAATATGCCTATCTTGATGGTTTTATCTTGTCGCATTTCATTTAGGAATTTGTATTTGGCATCTGTTACTTATTACCTTCATCTCTCTCAAATTTAACATTCCATCTTTATTTATTCCATGTGGAGTAGACCTGAATGGGGGTGGTGAGAGTTTGGATCCAAGTTAACATTGGGACTGTTACTGGAATTATTATTATTATTAGTTTTTTTTCTTTAGTATGTAAATTTACCGTCCTCTTTCCTTGCTGAAATTAATTTTGTTTCATATTATGAAGGAAAATATTGAAATATTTTTTGCTTCTACAGCTCTTTGAGCATTTACAGAAGTATCTTGGGGTCAAACATGAACTAGAAGCAGGGTTTTCATGGTCTCTTATTCATAGAACAAATGGAGATCCAGACGCATCTCTCCAAGGACTTCCTCAAAGGGTAGAATGCAATTCTAAACTAGCTGTTGCATTGACTGTTATGGATGAATGCTTTTTGCCAATCATTGATCGGAGGAGCGGGATCAACTTAATTCATAATGTCCTTTATAATTCAGGGTGAGTGCTGTGAATGCTTATTTGCAGCTTGAAACAATTGTTATTTAGTTGGTTGTTCTGCTATATAATGCTTGGCTGGCCAAACAGACTTTTTGATAATGTTTGCTTCTTAAGAAGATTATTGTAGTTGTAAGTCTCATTCTGACTGCATGAACAGATGCCGTGTTGTCTTTTTAATCTTCTTCTAAGTTCCATGCCTTATAGTCACCTTCTGGATTTCTTCCTATGCTTTTTTGATTCTATGGAACATTTACATTTTAGCATGAAATCTAGCATGAGCATGTGAGCATGGATGAATAGAATGGCAACATATTGAAAATAATGTGAAATTTTCTTGGCTTTGCCTTATGCAAATTTAGTTTTAAGTAACTTAAAGTACTTTTCTGAAATTCTTTTGCCCAGAGGTTATTAAATCAATTCAATCAAGTTTAGGTTATTTTCCTGGATTTTTTTCCAGCTTGCGTTTTTTCCTTGAGTCCAGTTAATTACCTGTTTAATTTGTGTATGAAAGAGTCTACCCTACCGGTCTCTAACCCCACTCATTTCCTAAATCCCTATTGAACTATTACTCCTATAACCTTTCCCTATGATTGTCTTCCATTTGTTTCTTTTCAATTAAAGGCTTCCAGAGAATTGCTCCAGTAATCCCTTCCTAACATGATATACACTAACTGCTTGTTTCTAGTAATATGAGGTATATTGTTTTTTAGTCAAATTTCCTTTATGTGCTTTAGATGCAAATATGTCATATTTGTTCATCGTTTTTTAAAGTTCTTTTAAGTTTGATGATGGAAATTGCTGTGGATTTTTCATCCATATCCCACATTGCCGCATGTTTAATTGAACCATGAGTTTCTGACCACATAAGGCTGCTTTCATGGATTCTTTCATAAACTGATTTCTACATATCATTTTTGGTAGCATCAATTGTAATTAATTGCTCTTTTGTTTTGAAGATCAAACTTTAATCGGTTGAACTATTGTGGCTTCTATACTGCTATTCTGGAGAGAGGTGATGAAATAGTTTCTGCAGCATCTATCAGGTACCTATTTGCATCTTGTTATTTGTATATATCTCTCTGTCTCTCTATGGAATTGACATGTGATACAATAGCTTATTCAAGTAAGCAACCAAACAATGTAAAAATTACTTATATGTTTGTAAATGTATAGAAGAGGAGTAGCTATATAGAATTCTGTTTCTCATTCTATGTCACTGAAGCTGATAATTTGTATGTGTTTTCCACTTTTTCTTATGAGTATGAATGTTTTGCAGGTCAGTTTTCTTCTGTTACATACTTCTTTGGCATTTTGCCAACTTGTTTCATTGTTGAAAATTGAAATGCATGATTTATTATTGTTGTTTATGCAATGGAATACCAGACTGCTTTGCATGGTTTTAATTCTGGTATTGAAGAGTAACTTCAATTAACTGACAACATGTGTGCATATCCATGTTTGCCTGTTGATGTGGGACTTATGTGTGTTGACTAGCATGTTAATATTTATATTGTTTCTCTTCCTAGTTTGTGTTCCTCATTCCCGTTTCCCTTTTTAGGTTCCATGGTACTCAATTAGCTGAGATGCCATTTATTGGGACCCGCCACATTTATAGGCGTCAGGGGATGGCCCGTCGGCTTTTCTGCGCTATTGAATCAGTAAGCTGTGAAAATTACGTCTGAAAATATTCAAAATCAGATCTGGATATGCTTCTATTGTTCCTGTTCTCTTTGCCTTGAATAAGTCACTGATTTTAGTTTTTTATATCTCTCTCTGAAGGCTCTTCGCTCGCTCAAGGTTGAGAAACTAGTTATCCCTGCAATTGCTGAACTTACCCATACATGGACTACTATTTTTGGTTTCACTCCTGTTGAGGAATCAATAAAGCAAGAAATGAGGTCCTTGAATATGTTGGTGTTCCCTGGTATCGATATGTTGCAGAAGCTATTCTTGGAGCAGGAAAAAACAGAAGGGACCATGTCTCCAATAACAGGTTTTAGTTGTTGCTGTTTATAGCCCTTGTTTAAATCTAATACATCTGTCCACAATGATTTGACTCCTAAAAAATTTTCCTTACAGGTGCAGAGCCAGCAGAAATCAAGTGTCAAATCACACCTAAGGTGGCAGATAAATCTGAAAATGATTCCTCTGTCAGGCATGATTCTCCTCAACATACTGATAGTGGTCTGCAACAGACCAACATGATAAGCAGTGAAGTTGCTGTTGCAGATTCAGATTCCCAATTTCCAAATGTACCTAGAAATGATGCTTCTAGAATCACTGACTCCTTAGACTCTTTTTCTCTGGAACCAAACTGTACTGTCTCTGGTGAGGAAACTGGATGTGCTAATTCTCCAGAAGGGGACAAGAAGGATGAATCTTCTCCAGACCAAAATTATAATTCTATCCCTGACACAAGCCCTAGCACATTAGAGATGGATAGTAAAACAGTGTGGGGTTCTTCTGCTGAAAACAATACTCAGTCTTGTATTGAGGGTCATATAGATGATAAACCTGGATTAGAATCTCCTGTTGAAGGCGGTGCTCTCTCCTCAAAAGAAGGTGATATGGTTGCTAACTTTGGAGTAGGTATCAAAGTTGCTGCTTCTTCTGATGAATTCAAAATCAAAGTTGCAGTTGATGAGAAAAGCAGTGCTTATTCAGAAGAAAATCAGGCTCCACCTTGTGAGGAATGTGATGTGAATGATGCTCATGCAGTTCGTGAAGATTTAGCTGCTTTCAGTGAAAACGACATTCCAGTCTCAGTTGAGGGAACAACACGTGCTCAGTCTTGCAAAGAAAGTGATATGAGTGATGCTCATGCAGTTGATGAAGATGTGAATAATGATCTTGCAATTCATGCTCGGTCTTGTAAAGAAAGTGCAGAGAATGATGCTCACACAGCTCATGACATTGTAGCTGCTTCTAATGAAATTGAAATTCCAGTCTCAGTTGAGGGTACCATGCTTGCTGATGCTGTGGCTGGAGACAAATTAGATGGATTCACTTCTGACAGGAAATCTCCTGTTAGTTCTTATGCAAGTTATGATAAAGTTGAGATGGAAAATAAACCAGTATCAGACTCTCCCATTGCCCATTGTTCTCCCTCTTGTGAAGAAGATCATTCTTTGACAGAAACTTTTCCGGAAAGCAAGGTTGAGGAGAACAATGAAATTCCAGATATGCTTATCTCCAATGGTCCTGATGTGAGTTCTATTCATGTTGACTCCTCAAATAATCAACTTAATTGTTAGGGTGGAAATGAATTATCTGCTGCTTCAGAACCAACTACTGAAGCAGAAAATTATAAAGGTAGCATTCTGTTTTGATCTTGTGGTATTTACGGAACTGATGTCCATAGAGTAAAGGCTGCTTCCATTTAAGCTGAGTCTTCTGCACCCCAGTTCACTTCTGAACATGATTGCCTATGAAACCAGATACTGATGTTCACCTCACTGACTTAAGCAGCATTAAAGCCCTACCTTCTTCCTCCCAATCAGCTCAATTTTTTCTTTCTGTGCAAGTTATGGTGCCATCCCTTGATGAAGCTGGAAGACCTTAAGATTTGCATATGGGTATGTTTAAACTTGCCAAGAATGTTGATTAATGTTCTCATGCTTCTCACAGCTGTATATATCTGAACTTGTTGAGTTCGACAATTCGGATTTTGTCACCATTTCTTTCTTGTGTTATTTTTCTAAGCAGCAATTTGCCGATTATCTGTCTCAGTTCCTTAAATGGCATAGGTGATGGCAGATTGAGTTTTGAGTTAGCAATTGGTTGTAATCATAAGCACTCTTGTACCTGCAATTTGTTTATAGTATCCACCACCAACATACTGTTCTTTGCAATAACTTTAATAGGAAAGAAATGTGTTGTGACTTGCTTACCATCATCTTCATTTTTTGAATGTTTCATTTTGATTTACTGTGTCAGTTTCTAAATATAATCAAAATTATGAAACTGATATCTAGAGAACTTAGCTATTGGAAG
>BPVZ01000161.1:133587-144497 GCA_020521535.1 Rubroshorea leprosula | reverse complement strand
TGACAGCTTTGCTGTTTACCTACTAAACTGAAAGATCATGTAAAAGCAATTAACTAATGTAATATCATCCTTTGACCTCAATTCAAGATTTTCAGCATTGCTATTAAATGATAGCATGCTCACAACTCTGCCTTGGCAAGGTTATAATGACTTTACAAAAATTCTTCAGCTGTGTTTAAATCGTTCAATATTTCAGACTTCACCTCGTCTGGAAGTGGAGCAGAGGGCCCTGCTTTCGAATAGAAACTGGCCAAGGATCTGATTGCTTTCTCCAACACAACATATGATTCCTGCAGTGCATAATATCATAAAATCAACCATTCATTAAAAAACAGAATGAAATCCATACCCATTAATGCATACATACCTCACTGGCTACCATTTCTTGCCCCTTCCAATTACTCAAATACTCCCGAATCGATTCCTTTGCAGCATCTGCTGTTCTCCTAAACTTGGCAATGTCCTTAGGATCTTCCTTCAACGATTCCCGCAGAGTTTTCACAACTTCTCTAGCTGACCTCAAGTAAGCCTTTGGCAACACTTTTCCAGACCTTGTTTTCTCATTAGGATCAAACAACGATTTAATGGCCCCTACAACCCCCTCATCCTCTTCCTTCTCCTCATTTGATTTATATTCAGCCAGCACCGGCAATGGAGTTAACCTGCAGTCCAAGCTCAGAACAGCAACCACCAAACTTTTACACAGCATAACTCGACGATGACTCGAGGAACCTTCTTGAGATGGTAGCACTGCATGACACCCAAATTTCCATCTACCTGTTACATTGAGGCAAATAGAACTTTCAGCCCCTTACATTGACTCACCCCAACCCGCCGCGCCCCCCCCAAAAAAAAAAAAAAAAAAAAAACAAAAGAGATGTAAATTTGTTTCTTACTTTTGTTACCAGGTAGTAGTTTGGAGATGGAAGGAGGACATATCTTCGCTGCAAGAACATGAGCCATTCAGATGATGTAAATAGAAGCAAATTCCATGCTACAGACGGCTTGAGGCTGAGGAGGTGAATGTGTGGAAGATATTATCTTGGGATGATTGTAGATGATGGACAGAGGAGGCATTGTCTAGATGTGCTATGGATGATTTGGGTAATTCATGCTAAGGTTCTTCAGGACTATTGGTAGAATGAAATGAATATTAGGGACGAAATTATCCCATATCAGAAACATTAAGGATAAGAAAGAAATTTACCCCATTTTATTTATACGAAGCTTTCTCTTCCTCCTTTCGCCGTTTCCACTAAGCAAGAAGAAACGATTCTGATTGAATTTTCCGAACAGTGAGGAGGATGGCAGGTCCAAACCCCCCAAAATCCTCCTCCTCCTCCTCCTCCGCGGCGGCTATCGCCGCTTCTTCTCACTCCTACCGCAAATCCCGCTGGGAATCTTCCTCCAACGCCGGCAAAAATCAATCCACTGACGCTAAATCGACCACCAAACCGAATCCGTCCCCCAAGCCTGGCCCTTCACCAAGCCAGGCGCAGAACAAGTCCCAATCCGATGCCAAGCCGACACCGCCTTCTGGTTCCGGGTTAAACTTCCCGGACCCAGCTACCCTGCTGGGTCCTCCTCCGCCGCCGTCTTATGGCTTCCATATGCTGGAGCGCCGTACCATCATCCTTTACGACGGCAGCGTCCGTTCCTACTTCGCTCTCCCGCCTGAATACCAGGACTTCCCTTCGCGACCTTTTGATCTTGGTCACCGCTTACATGGACCTCCCGATTTTAGTAGCCCGCCTTTAGGGTTTCGCGATAATAGAGATTTCAGAAATCCGTCGGGACTTGATGGACCCGGCTCGATCAAGCGGAAATACGAAGAAGAGAGGGATCCCAGAGATGCGAAGAAGGAAGAATTGGGAAGGCAAAGATTCACGCAGTATACCAACCCAAACGGGTACCCATTGGGGCCTGGCAGGCCCGACTTTATCGCCGGAACCAGCGGTCCATTCATAAACGAGGAAATGAGGCCGGCGAAGTATATGAGGGGCGATGGGGGATACGAACACGCTGGCGGTTTTAACAAGCAGTTAAATGTTGACCAAACAGCACTAAAGAAGGCGTTTTTGTTCTTCTCCAAGGTGATATACGAGAATCCCATGCAGAAAAAGAATTACTTGGAGGATGGAAAGCACGACAGACTCCAGTGCGTGGCTTGTGGCAGGTTTGGCCAACTTGGGTTGAAATCGAATTTAGCTGTCTTTTCTTTCATTTTCTTTGAATTGGCTATTCTTATTACTGCAATGTGTTCCTTGCTTAGCGCTTGCTTTCATTGTGCACGTAGTGTCTCCTGGATTGATGTTTGTTTGGAACCTGTAGAGAGTTTGTTTGGCTTGGTGTTTCAATTTATATAATATTAATGTCTGCTTGTTTATCATGTCTATATGCTTTCATGGATTGGTTCAGTGAACTGCTTACCCCACGGCTTTGCTCATCTATATAAGCTTGCCAGGTTAAAGTTTGCTATTAGCTGCCTTGTTCTTCATCGAGTTTTCATATTATTCAGTATTCGCCCTTGTCTCGTTAAGGAGTTCAATATGACTCTTTTACGGGTCAGCTCTTGATGCTTGGGTTAATTTCTTATTTTGAGATTCATAGTAGCTGCAATTTTGATAATAGGGTGACATGGAAATAGAAATTTGTTTTCCTGTCTGTTGCTTCAGTACAATCCTTTTCTGTCTGGGGAGTACTAGCGTTACTAAGTCTTGCAAGGGAAGATGTATATAGGACATATTACTTTTCTAAAGATTTATGTTGTATAAATGACCACATTTTTATTTCTATTTTGGGCATTCCATTCCTGTTGTAAAATTGGCTTATTTTGAGTATCTGATTATATTCATGTTAGTGTTTTTAGTATTGCTTCTTTTTTATTTCCCTAAATAAATGGGAAAAAGTCCCTTTCATGATTTTCTCATCTAGGTGTGTGGGTTGCCTTAATTAAGTTACAGTGCTTTAATATTTCCCATTTTTCTTAAGACATCTTCATCTAGGCATTTGTGTTAAACTGTCCATATTGGTACTTATTATCATATTAAAGTATTTATCTATCCTAGGGGTCTGGTACACGTCAGCCTCCTCTGTATATTTTTCACACTTCCTGATTATAGGGGTGATTTAGGCTCATCATCTTGTGGTGCTTGGTGCCACTATCTATTTTGATCTTAAGTACTTTTATTCCAAGAAATGTTTGTGGAAACTTCTAGAATAATTGTATCTGGGACCTGCTTGTAATTTCTTTGTGGAAAAGAGATTATTAAAAAAAAAAAGAGGAGTTATCCTGATGTGTCCCTTTTCTACAGTTAATGGTCCTAATTTCTTATTCATATTCTTGACTATGAGCTCAACAATAGTACTTCATTATTATTTTGCAGGCATGCAACTTTTGGATAGCTTATTGTGAGATAATGTTTTAATTGGCATGATTTTACTAGTGTAGCTGGAGACCTGTTCTTTATCCAATATTGTTTGTTGGATTGTTGCTATTATCTGACAAGAACTTTGGAACGTTTTGCATTAAGGATTTAATGAACAGAGAGCTGGGAGCCCTTGGATTTACTTTCTTGTCATCACAATGTTACCTATTATATGTCACATTTATGTGCACATTATCCAGAAATATGCCTGATTTCCAATAAATAGACTTAGCACTTGGTTCTTAGATGTCATACTTAGTAGTTACTCAGTTGTTTTTCTGTTTTTATTGCTTTGCCACTGCAGTTGCACTAGTATCTGAACCAATTATTCATCTCTACTCTTTTATGCTCCTCTTTCCTTTGTTATTTTCTGCTTCTGGTTCTACATGAGAGAAAATCTTCCTTGCATGGATTCAGGCCTTAAATTCTTGGGTGTTGTTAAGAGTGAGAGGATGTACATGAGGGTTTTCTAGTTACCTAACTTTGAGGTCCAATGTGATCCTCAAGTTGCTTGGTGTTAGTGGTATTTTAGGTCTTATTCAGCATATTTGCTGTGTTTTCATGCAATGTTGAAGTGATGGTTGTTGGGAAGATGTAGTTAGATATCTGTGTATCTGAGCTGCTTGATTAGGACTGAGATATTCATCCTTTGGCTTGAGGTAGGAAAGTGGATGTGGTATATAGGAATGGAGTATTAAAGAGTGTAAAAATCAAGCTTATTTTCTCTTTTGTGTGTAGAGGGGAGGGAGGGATTGGGAATTCTTTGTTATGTTTATGCAGCTAGGTTAAAAGGTCATGCTGGGAAGGAAAGTAGTTTTATAAGGTGAAATGGAAATAATAATGGGACGGGATTGAAGCTGAAAAGGATATAGCTTTTATATGCCAATGATTCAATGGGTGCGTGGTCAGTTTGGTAAAACAAGTTGCACTACAAACTTTTATTTGTTGTAAGTACTATTTCTGAGTAATTGTTTGATGTTGTGGACCTAGTGCTGTTTTGAATATACTGCATCACAGAGTTTGGTATTAGTGTTTTGTAATGTTATGTGATTCTGTGCTTCAACCACATTTTGCATTGTATTAGAATACCCACGTATATGATTATGTTGTACAGCTGCAATATACCAAACGATCCCTTGGAGGATTTATTTCTTTGATATTCTTTCTTGGCTAGTGGAAGTAAATTGATTACCTTCATTGTCTTTTTCTTTCATTATTTCATAGAATTGCTTCAAAACCAGATAATAGCACTGATTCTATAGACTTTGTACCATCTTGAAATCCACTTACGCTACTCTTCACGTGTTCTTGGCCTGATCTGTACTAGATTCTTAGAACATAAGTTTATATTGAGTTGAATTGAAAACTATAAGTTTGTTGCTTCAGGTATGCTGTTTTTACCCTGTGCTAGATTTTTCAAACCTTGCTTGTCATGGGTTAATGCAGTGCGTACGATGTTTTTTCTGAAGTTGGAGATCTAATATCCTTGTGAATATATTTTCTATATCTGCACTACTTATGGGGTTATTGCTGATTGTTGATTTTTTGTTGATTTATCTCTTTGTATATTGTTGTAGCATTTAATGGCACCACTTATGGTAGGGTTATTGGAGAAAATGGAACCAATATGCCAACCAATATTAAGACCATATATTATGTAAACTGACAATACACTTAGTCCAAGTGCATTAGGAGAGAAATGGTCTTGTAAACTGCTATAGTGTAATATGGGTTGATTTTATGCTTTCTATCAACCTTTATGAAAACCAGCAATATGCCAGATGCTTTATTCTTCATGTAACTTATTTCTTTTCCATATGTTCTATGACAGTAAGCACAAACCAAAGGATGTATTTGTTTTTTTCTTCTCATTACTTGAAGGCTCATTCATAGCGATTTTTGAGAGGAAAACCTGAATCACCTATTCTTCATGTCCTTGATATGCAAAATTACAGGTCTTCTAAAGACTTCTCTGATATGCATGCTCTGATTATGCACACATACAACTCAGATAATGCTGCCCTGCGTGTGGATCACTTAGGCTTACACAAAGCCCTTTGTGTATTAATGGGATGGAACTTCTCAAAGCCTCCTGATAACTTGAAGGCCTATAAGTTTTTACCTGCGGATGAAGCAGCTGCAAACCAAGAAGATCTGATTCTATGGCCACCAGTGGTGATAATTCATAATACAATAACAGGAAAGGGTAAGGATGGGCGCATGGAAGGTTTGGGAAACAAAGCAATGGATAACAAAATAAGAGGTATAATGTGCCCCTTTTTCTTTATTGGTATTAATGATCTGCATATCAGTTGGCATTTGCTTTTGGAAACCTTCTCCATCTCCTTGTATGTTCCTCATAGGTTGTAAATTTTGTCTCAATGATGCATATACTCCTTTTCCAGTTTGGTATAACATAGGTTTTGTTGATAGGAGACCATTGTGATATCCTATTAACCTTTGGATGACTCTGAGAGGAAAGTTCTAGGCAAATAACTGTTTTAACACAAGGATAACTGAGGACAGTGAGCATGACACTTGTGATGTTAGGACTGCTTTATATTCTCTACGTGTATGTGCTGTTAAAGAGGGTTTGTGTGTGTGTGTGTGTTGGGCATAAGACAGCTTCACCGTGGGATTTTGTACTTATAATTTATATTCCTGTTGTGTTGCTCTATAGTAGCCTCATCTATTGCAGATGAACCATTAATTAGGCGTTTAAGCTATATTATGATTGGCAATTGAGGATTTGAGGAATCCTGCTGATCAGAAGCTTAGTTTATTTAAGTTAAAAATGAGTTGTTGTAAGTTCCAAGTTTGAAAGTTCTCTAGTTTCATCCAGGAAAAGGACTTAACTCCTAAGAAATACTTGTTTGTAGTATTATCTTGTATTCTAAACTTTTGTGCCGTTACTAGTAATTTTGTCCACATCTTGTGTTGTTTCTTCACAAAATTTTTCAATTGTTGATGGTTGAGTACCTTTATCTGGTAGTGGTTAGATTAGCAGCTTTGTGCAGCTCCTTGTTTTTGATCTCTAATTTATTTAGCATTTATCCTTGTTATCTTGACAAATTACTGTCTCAATTGCTCTCAAATAATTGGTGTATCTCTTTAGTTATTTACTCAAGTTTGCATTTCTCAGCCATTCCAACATGTTTCTGGCTATTTTATTTTACTTTCCATATATAAAGTTGCACCTTTGCCTATATATTATTTACATCAACATTGGAAGAAGGAATTTTTTCCCCTTGTTATTTGCTTAGGCTTTAGTTCAAGTTGGTTAATCTTCCCCTTCCTATTCCCTGGCGCCCCATTTTAGGTGACCAAGGGTGGAAGAATAAGTAATTAAGGTAGGAAGTCCAATCTCCATTAACTTTGCAAATGATGGAATTCCCCCCTTTTTGGGTGTTTAAATCATATGATTTTGACCATTTGCCTGTCCCAAATTAGTTTGTGACAATGTCAAGTCATTATAATGTGTCAGCCCTCACTTTTTTGTCATTTCAATTCGGTTTTTTTTTTTTTTTGAAATAATTATGAAAATCTATGTTGCTGTGCAATTGGTTTTGTTGTATAGCTGAGATGATTAGATGGTTGGTTGGCGTGGCAGGTAGATATGTTGTGTTCAGTATTAATGAAGTTTATCAATGCTAATTTAATTGTATCAGGTTTAAAACGATGACTCTTGTAAAGAGCCATAGTGGCTTTAATATTTAGATGATATCTTATTTCCTTATTTTACATCATATTTTGTTGACCATATTGTGTTTCAGTTATTTTCTGTGAACTCACAAAATCATGAGTTAATGAGTTTATTTTTTATCAGCGTTAATGAGTTCAATCCTTTGCATGTGCATATTTGTATCTATCTATTGACTCTCCTTATTACTGCTGTTTCTAATTTGACCAATGGATAGTCAAATCTCAATGCTTATTTAGCTATATCAATTGTTTTGGATTTTGGTGATTTTTATTTTTACTGGACAAAGATGGGTTGTACTTAAAGGGTGATGCCAATGAACTTAGAGATCAAGGTACAGTACATTAGGCCTTTTTGTTTCATCTTGCCACCGGAAACAACTCTAAGCTCATACAATATGTAAGGTTTCCTAGGATGTCATGAAGAGCAGTTGCTTTATTTCTGGATAGTTCTCAACCTAGGGATTGGAAGTCTGTACTTTTTCTCTAGAGGGAAGTGGCTGTGTGGCTGCATGGCTGTGGGTTATACCATCTCTGCCACACAATTATACCTTTTAACATGAACTAGATCACTGTGTTGGAGAAGTGTTTTGCTTGTATTCCAGTGCCAGTGGTAATGTTAGTTCTTCCTCTGTGTTTGTTGGTGCTTCCCTTGAAACAAATCTGCTAAGAGTTTGATGGGACTTCAGTTCAATAGCCTGAATCAATGATGGTGTCATCTTATTATGAATAGTTTTCTGCCTTTTAATTTTTTTAACCATGTGACAATCAAAATATTTCTTTTAAAATATGTAATATTGCAGTAAAACTGTTCCACAGAGGTGGGTTGACATATGCACATCCTCAGGATTTATTGCTTGATTGTTTTTTCTTTCATGAATCGAGATGAATATTCATCATGCTTGTATATGAACATACAAGCATACCGTATCGGTGACTTGTGTGGTTTCTTTTGTTGCACCATGCAAAAACATTTTCGTTGTGGTTTACTTGTCTGTCTCATACTTCGTTAGATTACCTCCTTTGTATATTTGTATGGTTTCTCCTCCATTTGTTATGTGAATACTGGATTGCACTATCTTTGCAAACCCTTCTGTGCTTTCTTGGACCGTGTAACATGTGGAAATTTGTTGGGGCATTAGGAGTTCATCTAAGTGAGAAATGACTGGATACTTGCATCATACAATTTATTGTCAGTGAGAACTGAAGCACTCTGGTAGATTCTGACTTGGGCCATTCTAATAGATTCTAAGTTAGCTACCATTAATTGGCACCCTTAGATCTTGTCAGCAGTCATGAAATTGGAATGTTTCTAAGGGTCTCCTACTTTGCAGAAAGGGCACAGGGTTGTTTTTCTTTAGCGGCAGTGGGTTAATCTTGAGAGATGCACCCTTTGACTATTGGGAATCATACTTGTACTTTTGTTTCCAGATCTTGGAGTCGAAGGTGGCAAGTCAAAGTCCTTGTATGGGAGAGACGGTCATCTTGGTATTGCACTGGTTAAGTTTGGTGGTGATCAATTGGGCTTGAAGAATGCCATTCGGCTTTCAGAATATTTTGAGAAGGAAAACCATGGCCGCAAGGCTTGGTCCCGTTTGCAGTCCTTAATTGGCAAAGATGATGAGAAGAACCCAAATCTTGTGAAGTTAGATGAGAGGACTGGAGAGAGGAAGAGGATCTTATACGGATATCTAGCAACAGCTGCGGATCTAGACAAGCTTGATTTTGAGACAAGGAAGAAAGCTGATATTGAGAGCCGGAGAGATTATGGACATAGGCAGTAGACTATACTGACATTTTAAGGTATTACTGCCTACTTATAACACTTTGTGACATAAATCTCCTGTCTCTTGATTTTGGCAGTTCATTATATGTAGAAATGCTTAAAGCTTCATGCTTAATTTAAATTCTGTGCTTGGGATTTAGGATCTTAGCTGCCTCTTAAATATATTTTCCATGTAGCAAAATGTCTCATGCTCAGAACGTTTAGATTGTTGAAATGAAAATAGCTTGGTGAGAGAGCTGAATTTCATGAGTCCGAGCACAATCCCATGTAGTAAAATGGAATTGTTCAACAATCTCACTGTATTTTTCATGTAGTAAAATGCCATGAGAGTTGAATCTCTCGCATCTGATGAGGCTTTGGTCCTGAAATGGATAGCTACTTATTGATGTCTTCAGATGTAAATTCTTCATTTCAGGCGTGAAGGAAAGAAAACTTCTTAGAAATTGAAGAAAGCCATCCTTAAAAGGACGGTTAGCTAACTTTAAATTCCACTAGTCATTGTCTTTGTCCCGTACACACACCTTCACCTCCTCTTGTCCATACAATTGTAGAACCAGAAACCATAACATCAGCAAACAGGTGAAAGGTTTTTGGTGCAGGTCTTTGTTTCCATACATGGGATTGAAATTGATATTCTTGAATGAAGGTTTTGTTTGAACCTCCAAGGTCACTTCACCAATCCTTCCAACACGGGATTGGGATTTTGTGGTGCAAATCAAAAGAGCCTGAAAGTGGGATTTATTTTATCCCTTTCTTTGGTTCTATTGGTGACATACATGCAGACAAGGATCGATCAAGGGTATCTTGAATTCCACCAAATCTTGATATCCATGTGCACTTGTAATTTTGTATATGGGCAAATCTTCCTTGAGCTTGTTTGTTTTATGGTTTCAAGTTAGGTACGTTGAATTTCAAGGATATATCGCTGTATACCTCAATAATGGCTAAGCATGTCCCTAATCCTCTTCCTTTTTAACTCTCTTTGCTCATCTAGAGACACTGGATTAAGTAGAATTGAAACAGAGATTTAGGGCGGGGGAACGAAATTAGAGACTAAATAGCTCACCTTAAACGATTTGTGACAAATCAAAGAGCATTTTTATCATAGATTGGGTTACAAATCAAGGTGCTCTACCTTTCAAAATAAGATTACTTTTTATGTAATCCTTTAAAAGATTAGGTTGAAAGTTGAAATGTAAAATGTTACATTATTTTTTTAATATTAAATCATAAACTATATAACAAAAGATAGATTTTTTATTATTTTAATTTTTTTTTATGTTTGTCTTAAAATTAAAATATAAAATTTTTAATTTAAAATCTTAAAATTTTAATTACTTGAGATATTTTGAATAATGTGACCTTATATGGGAGTATGGTCCCTCATTTTAGACTTTTCATCTCCATAACTCATCTTTATCATTTTTTTGCATATTTCAAACTTTTGAATTGAACGCACGTAACTCGTTTTTGAAGCTTTGCCCCTATCCTTTCCTATTGAAAATTTCATTCTACCTACACTACTTGTCGAACATCATCATTGGGCCCTCTTGTTCACGTGTGAAACATAAGCCCACCATCATTTGGATTATGGATCCCAACCACATTTTATCCTATGAAACAAAACAAAGTCTTTAGAAATTCAACAAGGATATGTCGGATTGTACAATCTTAATTATTAAGAAGAGGAGGGTCTCCAAAATCAATTTCCTTCAATTAATGGTTGTTTGTTCTACTGTCATAAGGCATATCAAATTGAAAAAAAAGAAAAAGAAATTGAACCTAGTTTATTTTCAAATGTTAATATTTGAGTTTAATTGACAGAAAATTCGATTGTTATTAATTACTTAAAAAATATTTTTGTTCCCCAATGATTTCCCACGTACAAAAGAAAAATTGCAAAAAAAATGAAGTCATACAAACAAACTTCGTACAAACAAATTAATTATTAAAAAACCTTAATTTTAAACTAAATATATAATATAAACTTGTTTAAT
>BPVZ01000161.1:23747-44437 GCA_020521535.1 Rubroshorea leprosula | reverse complement strand
TTATTTTTATAACACCATCTATTTGTTTTTAGATGGGAAGTTCCCGGATCCCGTCATGGATACTATTAAGGCCGTAAATATCAGTAACTTCAAAAATATTTTAATTATCATAACAAAAGGTAATATTTCTTTAAATTGAGTTTTGAGCAGTTCTCCCAGACACGGTAAAGAAAGCTTCTTTCTTAAATTTTTTAATATAAAATGAGCCATTAAATAAGGGTATATAAAAGAATATTTCAGGTATCTAAAATACGATAAACTAAGAGTGTTCATACCTAACCTATACATATTTTTTTATCTTAATAAACTTAAAATTTTTGGTAAAAATATATTTTTAACTCTTTATTTTATTAAATTTGTAAGTTTTAATCTCTTATTTTATATTATGATACTTTTAATCTTTCACATATTAAAATTAAAGAAAATAATCCTCTCTTATAACATTTTATTAATTTTATTAATTGACTATTAATTCTATTAATTAATTGTTAATTGACTATTAATTAACTATTAATTGATTAAAACTTATTTTCAATTAACAAATTTAAACAGACAAAAAGATATGAAAATAAAAATAAGGAAAATGGCTTGGCAAGGTCCTTACTTGATTTCACATTCCTTGCTCTATTCGCAGCACCCTCTTCCTAAACATGGCTTCTACTTCCTTTTGCGGCGGCAATAGAGTGCAAGGGAAATGACATGATGATTGAAGTCTTGAAGGAGTTGTTGCTTTATGTTTTTGGCTATTTTTGGTTAGGGTTTGTGACCTAACTTTTATTTTTATTTTTTATATTTTATTTGTTAAAAATTATTGTTCTTATATGAATATTAAATTATTACCTATTAAGTAATTTAATTATACAAGTCTAGTTGAAATTTCAATTATACAAGCACATGTAGTATATTAGTTAAACAAGTCAAGTAGACATTTTAAGTAAATAATTTTAAACCCCTATACATGTGATCTAGCTTGATACTTATAATTATACTATTTTTATGCCAACTATTTATTTAGTTTTCTCATAATTTAAGTATAATGCTTATCCAAACGAAAATGATATTTTTAAGTAATAGGTTTCACCTCTCCCAAACAAATCCAGTCCAACCCAATGGAAGAACTTGTAAAAGGCTTAGGCCCAGACTAGCCCAATCCAACTGAAGAAATAGTTGACTTTAAACAAGTAGCTAAAAACCCAGCTCAACCCAATGGAAAATTTTTACACAAAGCAGGATTCCTTTGTTCAGTTCTAGGGTTTTTTACTTTTTACCAGTAATTTTCATTTCCCTCTTTCTGACTCTTCCATTTCAACTAGTATCGGTGAGAACAAGAAAAACAAAATATTTTTTTGTTTGTTTCGGCGCCCGTTTCATTCTCTACTCTGGGTGTGCGGGATTTAACTTGGAATTGAAAATATGTGTGGATTTTGTTCACTTCAGGACTGCGTTTTCTTCACTCATGAAGAGAGTAATGCCGTGGAGTGATAAGGTTGATCTTATCTCTTCTGATGAATCGTCTTCAGAAGCAGAGGTGGATGACAATGATGGAACCAGTAATTCGCCTACTGAGCAACCACCCCAAGAATTGTCCCCCCAAGGTACTTTCAAGACATTGGTTTCATCTCGCTTTTGGTTGAGTCTACAAATTTCTCGTTTTCTTTCCGGTCATGTCCTCTGACTGTCTTGCTCTTAGCAAGAAAGCAACATTTGACTGTATCAATGGCAATAGTTTCTAACAAGGTAATTAGTTGCCTTTTATAACGTGGGATTTTAGATACAATCTCATCTTTAGTTCTACAAGAAGTTTGGTGGTTGTTGTGAGAATTGTAACTGTTAGGACGGGAAGCAAAAAGACTAATGGCAATGGGTGCTTTAGCTGTATAATTGGCTTTTTCTACTGTAACTGGCTGAAGGAACAGATTACCTATCTTGTTCTTGTCTGCTTAATGATGTAGTATTCACTAGCAATGTAATATGTGCTGAATTAAAGAATTAGAATTAATTAGTAGTATTCTTTCATTGAAGAATTGTTCTTGTTTTGTTTACTTTTGCTAGTGCTAGATATTGGGTTTAAAATCAACCTAGATGGGCGAGTTAATGTTGCCTGAAGTTTCTTTGAACAGGTATGTTGATGAAAAGGGCAGAATTGTATCAGGAGTATATGAAGGAAGTGCCTATCCCAGCACAGTGGGGCGCTGTCATTCCATTTACATCATGGATGGGATTAGGTAGATCGATCAAGCAATTATATGGCCAACCCTTGCATTACCTCGCCAATGTTCTCCTAAAACAGTGGGACCAATTGAGATTTGGAAGTGAGGATGAAGACACGCCTCTGGATATCATCTTTCATCCTCGTAAAGCTGAAGCCACCATCTGGCTTATTGAAGAAGCCCATCAGCGCATCACAGCTTCTCATCGCATAGCTAAACTCTGGCAGTCAGATCCAATGCATGATGCTTTTGTTGATCCCATCTTCCCTGAGTTGTTGTGGTTCATGGGTTCACTTCTAACTCTGGTTGTGATTCTGTGTAATGTTTCTTACAACTCAATAAAACCTAGAACCTACTAAAACCTCATCTTTTCTTTGGGACAACTGAAGGTGCTGGACCTCTAGATTTGGTTGGGTTTCCCGTTTGAAGGTTTTCCCTGACCACAAGCTGGCATCTTCGCAAAAGGTAACGTTTAGCATGTTGTTTTGTTCCTTTCTACTGCATTTTCCTCCGTATTGATGCCTTATAAAGGTGAAATGACTCTGTAGGTTAATTGAAGATTTCCTAGAGAGACTATGCTGTGGGTCGAAGCCAAGCGCAAGAAAGTTATCTACACGCTCTAGCTTGCATTCTCTATTCTCCAATGACGCCTACAAGAGAAAGGCACAAGGAAGGAGTGGGATGGAACTGCGAAATTCTTTTTATATATGTATTCAATTTTAGAGTTCTTGGGAACAATTATGTTCCCAAATAAATAAAAATGGAATAAACCTTCCTTTCAGATGCATTGAATTCTAAATGAAATGCAGAAGATAATTTAACACGAGCATTTATCTTTATACACCCAGGACGCTCTGCTTCCCCTCTTCTGCCTGGACCATCAAATTTTCAATCCATTGCTCTGTTTCAACCACGTTCCTTTCATCAAGTTCCATTACCAGCACTTTGTATATTGACTGATAGGGGACCATTCCCTTAAGCACCATTTCCTTTAAGTATGAGCAAGCCAGCTCAGGTTTCCCACTCTTACAAAATCCACTCACCAGAAGAGCATATATTCCAAGATCAATACTTAGGTCATTCTTAAACGTGTGGTTTAACAGAAAGTTCAGCACCTTCATCCTATTCTTCCTGAAGCACAAATGAAGCAATGGTGAGCAAGTAAGACGATCTGGCTTGCATGAATCCTCTTCCATTTTCTGTAGCCATTTCAATGCCTCCTCTTCTCTCGAATGTGCACAAGCATAAGAAATCATGGCATTATATGTCCATACATTTGGCTTTATATTATGCCTTTCCATGTTCTCAAATATTTTACGTGCACCATGAAGTCTATCTGCCTTGCTCAGGATGGAAATCAATAAACTATAAAATGAATTGTTCGGTAAACAACCATCACTCTTAATCTTCTCATAAACCTCCAATGCTTGAGTAATCTCACCTTACTCACATTGAGCTATCATAACGAGGGTGTAAGTCACTATATTTGGCTTGCAACCCTTCTCTTGCATTTCATCCAATACAGCATCAACTTTGCTAAGATCCTTTTCACGATAGTAAGCCTCAATAAAGCTGGTATAAGAAGCAACATTGGGTTGATACCCATGTTTCTCCATCTCATCCATAATATTCTTAGCATCTTCTAGCTTCTTAGCTTTGCAAAAACCATTTATCAAGATATCGAAACAAATTGAAATCAGAGGTATTGTTGAATAAAAGGGGCCAAATAATGGAATACTCTCTTAGGAATTTTAACAAACAATTGGTGAGCACAATAAATAATGAAGGAAAACTAAGCAATTTGAGAAGTAAAGATCACAAGATGCTCTGTAAAAGAAATGAATAAGAAGAAATATATTTCAGATAATAATACAAGTTAACAATCAAATGGCCCATAAATAGTCAAGGTGCCAACCAACAAAGCTACAAAATAGCAACCACTATGCTGAAAATTAAAACATGTTAAACTACTTCCTAATGACTAGGAAACACAAAGACACGTACAAGGAAATGGCTAAATACTAAGAAAAATCTAAACACTTATCCAACAAACCCTCCCCTGAACTGAACATTAGCAAATGGTCAGTTTAATGGTTGTCAAAAGTACAAACACCGAGCAACCCCCTTTGTCTCCTAAATGCTGATAACTTGAGAGGCTTTGTAAAAATTGTCTGCTATTTGATCTTTAGTCCTGCAGTAGATCAAATCAATGACTCCTTCATTTGTGAGATCCCTCAAAAAATGAAATTTCACATCCATATGCTTAGACCTTCCATGCAAAACAGGATTCTTTAAAAGTTTGATTGTTGAACTATTATCACAAAAAATAAGCATAAGACCTTCTTGTTTGACCTGCAATTCTTCAAGAACTTTCCTCAACCAAATTGCTTGACAAGCACATGTTGTTGCTGCAACAAATTCAGCTTTAGTAGTTGAAAGAGTCACAATTGATTGCTTTCTAGATGTCCATGAAATTGCTGTTGTTCCCATGATGAAAACATAACCAGATGTACTTTTTCTATCATCAAGATCTCTTACAAAATCACCATTTGTGAACTCGAAAAACTTTGACTTTTCTCCATTTTTATAGAATAAACCATACTCAGCTGTACCTTGTAAGTACCTAAGAATTCTTTTTGCTACCAAGAGATGAACTTCTTTTGGACAGTCCATGTATCTACTGATAAGACTTATAGCATGCATGATATCTGGCCTTGTTGCAGTCAAATACATCAAGCTTCCCACAATTTGTTTGTACAAAGTGTTGTTAATTTCCTTTCCCCCAGGATTCTTGACAAGCTTCAAACCTGGCTCAATTGGTGTGCTGACAGGATTACAATTCTTCATTCAAAACCTGTCTAAGATGTCTTGAACATACTTCTTCCGAGAAATAAAAAATACCTACTGCAGATTGATTCACCTCTATGCCAAGATAATAATGCATCAATCTAAGATCTGACATCTCAAATTTAGCCATCATAGACTTCTTAAACTTATCAAACATAACCATATCATTTCTAATGTAGATTAAGTCATCTACATACAAGCAGACAATAAGCATCTTCCCATCTTCTGATTTTATGAAAAGTGTATGTTCATAAGGACATTTTTCAAAACCTTCCCTTAGAAAATAAGATTCAATACGACTATACCAAGCCCGTGGGGCTTGTTTTAGTCCATATAATGCCCTTTTTAATTTATACACTTTATGCTCATTTCCAGCCTTAACATAACCAGGGGGTTGATGAATAAATACCTCCTCATCCAAGTCTCCATGCAAGAAGGCTGATTTAACGTCCAATTGATAGAATGGCCATGAATTATGTGCTACCAAAGCAATTACCAAGCAAATCGTATCATGCCTTGCAACTAGTGCATAAACTTCTTTATAATCGATACCAAATTCTTGCTTGTAACCTTTGGCAACTAGGCGGGCTTTGAATTTTTCAATCTGACCATTCTCCTTCAACTTTGTCTTGTCGACCCATTTTACTCCAATAGCCTTCTACCCTTTTGGAAGTTCAGTTAACTCCCAAGTATTGTTTCTTTCAATGGTTGCAATTTCTTCATCCATTGCCTCCTGCCATTTGGATTCTTTGGTAGCCTCTTCAAAAACTGGAGGATCACAGTCGAAAAATAGAGCAAAATGAGTAAGTGTGTCCTTGGAATGGTCTATTCTAGCTACCTCATAATCAGTCATCCATGCTGGCCTCTTTCTAACCCGTTGTGGCCTCTGTTCATCCTCTTTGGCTGCTGTTGGAGATTGAGCATCTTCTAGAGCATTTGAAGTGGATGCTGATTGTTGCTCATTCATTTCGGATTGTTGTTGCTCATCCATATCCAGTTGCTGCTGCACATTCTCAATTGATTGTTGTTTTTCTTCATCATCACCACCATCAAAATCTACCGAAATACACTTACTAGTACCATTTTTACTCCCTGGCCAAATCTGTTCTTCATCAAAAACAACATCCCTGCTAATTACAATTTTCTTGGTGCTTGGATTATAAAGCTTATAGGCTTTTGGTGGATCACTAACACCAAGAAAGATGCATTTTTCTCCCTTGTTGTCCAGCTTTTTCCTCTTCTGATCTGGAACATGGGCATAAGCAACACACCCATAAATTCTAAAATGATCCACTGTTGGTTTGCGTTCACTCCAAGCTTCCTTTGGTGTCATGTCCTTAACAACAAATGTGGGACTTCTATTCAAAATATGGATGCTCCAGTTGATTGCCTCTGGCCAGAAATTTTTTGGAATGCAACTCCTTGTCAAAAGACTCCGTACCATGTCCAAAATAGTGCGATTCTTCCTCTCACACACACCATTTTGTTGAGGTGTATAAGCTGCTGTAATTTGTCGCTTAATCCCCTAATTGTCACAAAATTTTGCGAATTCATTTGAACAATATTCTCCTCCACAATCAGTGTGAAGAACTTTGATTGGACTGCCAGCTTCTTTCTCAACAAGCACTTTATAGCTTTTAAAAGCTACAAAAGCTTCAGATTTATGTTGCAAAAAATAGACCCAATTTTTTGACTGAAATCATCAAGAAAGGTTATGAAATACCTCTTCCCTCCATTTGATGCAGGATTTATTGGCCTGCAAATGTCAGAGTGCACAATTTCTAGTGGCTTCCTGGCTCTCAATGATTTTCCTCTTGGGAAAGGATTTCAATGCTGTTTGCTAACCACACATTCTTCACAAACATCAGAAGGACTATTAAACTCTGGAAGCCCAATGACCATGGTTCTCTGCTGAAGTGTCTTTAAGCCTCCAAAATTCAAGTGACCATAGCGAAAATGCCATGGCCAAGCCACATCATTTAATCTTGTTGAGAAGCATGTTTGACCAGGAGTTTTGAGATGGAGTAGAAACATCCTGTTTGGAGTCATTGTAGCGTGAGCAATTAAGCCTAGATTATTGTCATGAATTCATCATACTCCATTTTTTATGACAATTTCGTAGCCTCTCTCTTGTAATTGACCAATACTTAGCAAATTTGTCTTCAATTCTGGCACATAAAGAACATTTGAAATAGTTTGAGTAGCACAATCTCTAGTTCAAATGTTTAGCTGCCCTTTTCCCATGATTAGATTTTTGAGTTATCTCTAAATTTCACGATATCTTGGAATGATTCATCTAAAGTGGAGAAAACAGACTTATCTCCACACATATGGTTGCTGCAGCCAGTGTCGAGATATCACAAATTCTTGTTAGTTTCTTCCCTTGCATGACAGACCATCAACAAAGATATTTCTTCCTCAGTTTTTGCAAAATGAGACTTTTCTCCATCCTTCTTAAGCAGATTAGCTTGACATTCAGATTTGTAATGTCTATACCTATGGCATCGATAGCACTGAACAGTAGACTTGTCTACAGACTTTGGCTTGTAAATTGCTGAGTGAAATTTGCCACATCCCCTTCCTTTCCCTTGGGAATCATAAGATTGAGTTTGATGGCTCCTTCGATCCATATTTCCTCTACCTCTACCTTTGTTAGCTTTATGTGGTGTTGAAGAATAGTGATCAGTTGATACCTTCAATGCTAATTCTTCCTTATCTTGGCGATTTAGCTTCCTTTCATGTACCAGCAAGGAACTTTTAAGTTCATCAAGTGACATTTCATCAAGATCATTTGCCTCCTCAATAACACAGACAACAACATTATATTTTGGTGTCATTGAACAAAGTATCTTCTCAACAACAGTAACATCTTGTGTCTTATCACCATGGGTCCTCAACTTGTTGACAATTGCCATTGTCCTAGAAAAATAGTCAGTAACAGTCTCACCCTTTTTCATTCAAAGTATTTCAAACTTCGAACGAAGTGCTTGAAGCTGCTGCCTCTTTATCTTTGTGGTTTCCCTAGTACTTTTTCTTCATTGAATCCCAAATTTGCTTGGAGGTATCTTTGCAAAGAATAGTCTCCAAGATTGTCCGGTCAATTGCCTAAAAGAGATAATTTTTGGCTTTGAGATCCTTCAATTTTAAAGCCTCCAATTTTACCTTCTGAGCTTCTGACATCCCAGTGGTTGGTTCTGCTACCCCAAATTCAACAACATTCCAATACTCTTTGGACCTCAAGAAATTCTCCATCAGCATGCTCCAATGATCATAGTGACCATCAAAGCGAGGAATTGCTGGCTGCACAAAAGTTTTAGAGGCCATCTTTGCTGTTGTTGCTGTTGCCTTCAATCTCTTAACAAACCAAGCTCTGATACCAAATGTTGAATAAAAGGGGCCAAATAATGGAATACTCTTTCAGGAATTTTAACAAATAGTTGGTGAGCACAATAAATAATGAAGGAAAACTACGCAATTTGAGATGTAAGGATCACAAGATGCTCTATAAAAGAAATGAATAAGAAGAAATATATTTCAGATAATAATACAAGTTAACAATCAAATGGCCCATAAATAGTCAAAGTGCTAACCAACAAAGCTACAAAATAGCAACCACTATGCTGAAAACTAAAACACGTTAAACTACTTCTTCTTAATAACTAGGAAACACAAAGACATGTACAAGGAAATGGCTAAATACTAGGAAAAATCTAAAGACTTATCCAACATGTATAAGTTCCTTGAACTCAATAAACACTTGATAAGCATGATCAACACTGTGTAAGGCATTCCCCTTAACCAAAGTAGCCATTAACACAGCAATTGCCTCTCCATCTCGGCTAACACCAAATTTCTCTATAAGCTGCAATAGCATCATTGTACCTCGTAGCTTTAACTAACCTCCCCATAACCTTTCTCATGGTAGCCAATGTAACATACCCCTTAAATTGCTACATTTCCTTAACTAAATCCCACATCAAATCAAACTTTTTTGCCTTTCCTAATATATCAACCATGGTGTTAAACACCTCAGGGGGATGCTCATAACCTGTTTGTGATTTTGCCCAGGTGAAAACCCCAAAAGCTGGAATCCAGTCATTATCAAATCTTTTCAAAACCTTCTTTATTAAGTTGTTTGACACGCTTACCTCACACCCATTTAGCGCTTCAACAACTTTATCATCCGATGAATACTCTTTCTTGAGAATTTCACAAACTTGATCCAAATCATAATCACGTTCGCCATTTGGGAAGGTGATGATTCTGGAATGGTCCATAGAGGGTTGGAAGAGATGTAACACCTTGCATGTTGCTCGCAAATCTTTGAGGTCAGAAAGTGGAGATGAGCTTCAAGATTTGGTGATTTCATATCATTTTTAACCTTAAACCAGATGAAGATGTGAAAATTAGAGGTTGCATCAAAGACACATTTACACAGGAACAAAATGCAGGACAGATCTAGAGTAATTTTTTTTTTCTTCAGAAGAAGAAGCGAGATGTCTTCTACTTTTCTCTCTCTAAAGTTTCCATCTTCTTCTCAAGAAGCTGACCTTCTTGATTGTAGTGTGAAAAAGATCAAACATCAAACCACTGCTATCGATCCGTCTACAAAAGAAAAAGTGATGATGGAGGCGACCTCCAATATGTTCCCTTACAGAGATATGCTGTTGGTTGCAGGCAATCCTAATGGCCTTGATGGTGACCTTTCCTTTGAAGCTTCCCTAAATTAGCTTGATGAGGAGTTTGATGTGATGATCTAGCACCTATTGTTCTCTTTTTGAAAGAGGAAAAAAGGTGTATGCGCACTTCATGGAAAAGCCTTCTGATCATCAAGACCTTTGGCAAAACTGTGGGCTATAATTTCCTCTATTCGAGCATAAGGGCACAATGGAAACCTTCCGGTAAGTGGGAATGTATTGACTTAGGGTCTGATTTTTTTCTTTTTCGTTTCTAGGATCAAGAGCATCTAAATAAAGTCATTGATGGAGGGGCCTAGTTTGTCAGCAAATTCTACCTTACAATTAGGCCATGGGAACCCAACTTCTAACCAGAAAACACTATTTTCTCCCACACTATGGTTTGGGCACGATTGCCAAGTTTGCCCTCAGAGCACTATGATGAGACCTCCTTGCATCAAATCGTAAATGCAATTGGAAACCTCCTTCGGGTTGATACCTATACGGCCTATCATACATGGGGTTAGTATGCTCGTGTTTGTGTTCAAGTAGATCTTAATAAGCCACTAGTTAAAATTTTCCAAATTGGAAAGACTGACAGAAGGTGTTTATGAAGGCATTGAAGGCCTCTGCTTCTGGTGTGGTCGGATAAACCACTACAAATTTGACTGTATTTATAGACAAGGGCCCACTATTATTGATTGTGAAATTAATGGTACCTCTTAAAATAGCCAACCTATTAATGGTAACCTTCCTGTGAGCACTATTGACACCATTGCTCCAACAAACTCTATAATTGGGGGAGTCATTAAGAAGCCACAAATCCAACAAAATCTAAATATGCAAAGTGAGAATTTGAATACTTCACAAGATACACGGGATGAGTTCCACCTTTGGCTTATTGTTGAGCGAAAAAAGAATAATAAAATATAGAAACAACTATTGGAAACTTCATCAGAGCTGGCAACCCATAGAACAAAATATAGGAAGACCCAATCTGGTTCACAACCACGAGTTGGTTCATCTAACCAATTGGTCCATGGTAGCAGAAACAATAAGCCCAATGATAAATGGCAAGAGCATTTAATGCTGATACAAATCTTAAATCAAGTAGTCCATCAGATGGCTCCAAGATCGTTAATGATGATAACTAGTTGAAATTGGGCTTGAACCTGAAGACTTCTATTGGGACTCAAAAATTAGATAAAGGAAAAAATGTGGTTTATTGGGCTGAAGAGACAATCTAGAAAGATACTAAAGAGAATGCTTTTTTATTCAGTTCATCCATTGGAGAGGAATCCAATTCGGTTAGGCTTAGAAACCAGATCATAGGCTCCTTACACTCTCTAGAAGAATCCCTTTTATCTATGAAGGAAAGAATAAAAAATTTAGAACAGAGTGCAAAGAGCACTTCGGTTAGCGATCCTATTACTAGTGCTCCGAAGCCATTTGATCCTAAATCCACAGACTGCCTTAATGGACCCACATCCAATTATTCAACTCAGCCCCAATCTATAGGTTCTTCTTATGAAGGACAACAACATGATTTCAATGGGGGAAGCTTTGGATCTTCTATTATCATAAGAGGAGCACATGAATCCATTGTGGAAAAGGGAGGAACTGTTCAAGGCATGGCATAATCCCTTCTTGACCCTCAAATCGATCGACCCAACACCTTTTCTCAACTTAATACCCCTTTCGACGATAGATCAGATAGTTTTAATAGATTAATTCAGTCTTCTAAAGTTAGGATCCCTCGACGAAGAAGCAAGCGCTAATGAGACAAAGGGCCCTATCCAATGTCTGAAGGTCTAGTCCCTAGTGTGGTACCCATACATGCTAGTCATGGAAATGGTAGGCAAAATGGAGAAGATTCATGTCATCATTAAATCCTCAACTGTGTTGGAGATGGAGGAGGAATTGGATCATGAATGTCTTCTTTTCCCTTACCACTTCTCGGAAGCGATATTAATGCTAAGACACAAGGAAATACAAGAGCTGTTGTTCAACTAGGAGCTAGCTAAGATGGCTATGGGTCTAACTAATACTTTCTATTGGCCTATAAAGATGATCTCTTGAAATTGATAGGGGACGACTAAACTTGATTTTCATCGATGTCTTATGGATATGAAAAAACAACATTCTCCTTCCATGATGCTTATTTTATAAACAAAAATGATTGGTAATGTAGCTAGAGAGGCAGCAGCTAATTGGGGGTTTTCTCAGTCACATGTTAACTCTGATGGGCATGCAGGGGGACTATGGTTGTTATGGAATGATGTAGATGCAGCTATGGTTGTTTATGTGGATGTTATTACATCTATTCCTCAAGCAGTCCATTCCATTGTCAAGGTATGTTCTCACCCTATTTTATCTAAGTTTTATTGGTTTCTTTCTGGTGTGTATGGTAGGCCCCAATTTGAGATCCACACCCAACTATGGGATGAACTCTTAGTGGTGGCATGCCATTTTGAAAGTCCTTAGCTAGTGATTAGAGATTTTAATGGTGTTATTGACCAAATTGAAAAGTTTGGAGGTTAGCTAACTAAGGGTCAAAGCGTATACAAGATATATGAATGAGTGTAACCTAATTGATCTTGGTTACACAGGAGGTAGCTTTACTTGGGTTACCATGAGGAGGAATATTCAACTTATTCGAGAATGATTAGATGATGCTTGGTTTAACCTAGATGGTGCACCTTGTTCTCTGAAACTAATATCCTTCATCTTCCACATATCATCTCTGATCACAATCCTTTGCTTCTGCATTTTTATTCTCATATCTCTAGGATTAGAGATAGACCTTTTAAACTTAAGAAATTTTGTCTGGATCACCATGATTTTCAGAATGTTATAAATCCTATTTGATCCCAACCTAATTCAAGTACTTCCCAATGCATTAACTTTACTCAAAATATCTGTAGGACTTGGAGTAAAGTCACCTTTGACAACTTTTTCTACAAGAAAAGGGAGATCAATGCGAGGCTCCAAGGTATTCAATGGGCTCTCTCTAATCATCATTCTAGATTTCTTGTTGATTTTAAGAAACAATTGGTTAAAGAATACCAAGTTATTTTGAAGAGGGAAGAAGACTTGTGGTTTATGAAATTGCGGTGCAATTAGATTGTAGATGGCAACAAGAATTTGAAATTCTTGCATCTCTCTACTATCAAACATTGGAACCATAATTGCATCCACTGTCTGAATATCTCTGATAAGGAATGGATCATTGACCCTCAAGTTGTTGCTAATTCGATTAGGAATCACTTTATGCACCTGTTCTCGTCCTCGCTTGACCAATCCTTTCATGATTCCTTTGCCAATCTCGGTGTGAATCCTTTTGATTCTCTTGATCTTTCTTGTTTAGAGGGTATCTTAGATTTTTGGGAGATCAAATCTGCTCTTTTTTTTTTTTTTTGTCTTAAAGCATTTAAAGCTCCTGGCCTTGATGGTCTATATCATCCTTTCTTTCAAAAAATGTGGGAGTCAGTTAAGGGAATTATTTGTACTAATATCATCCAAGCATTCTCCTCGGGTTTTATTTTAGTGGATTGGAATGATTGTCTCATATCCCTTATCCCTAAAACTAAAAGTCCTGAGATAGTTTATAAGTTTCATCCTATTAGGTTGTGTAATACAACTTATAAGGTTATCTCCAAAATGTTAGTTAATAGGATGAAATCTCTTCTTGACACCTTGATTTCTCCTTGCCAAGCAAGCTTTATTCTGAGCAAGAGAGGGATTCATAATGTGATCATCTTGCAAGAACTAGTGTATTCCCTTTCTAAGAAAACAAGTCAAAGCGGTGATATGATTACCAAACTTGACCTTGAAAAAGCCTCTGATCAATTGGAATAGAGTTTTATTAGGGAGACTTTCTATTCTTCAAATTGCCTGCTAAAATCATCTCTCTTATTATGAGTTGTGTCTCCTCTACTAAAATCTCTATCTTTGTCAATGGAGATAAGACTAAGTCTTTTACCCCTTTTAGTGGCATCCATCAAAGGGATCCTATCTCCCCTTACATCTTCATCTTGTGTATGAAGTATCTTCCAATTAAACTTTTTATTGATATCTCTTCTGGTATATGGAAAGGTACCAAAGTAGGAAAAAGCAACCCTACTTTATCTCATTTATTTTTTACTGACTATTTGATTTTTGTATGTAAAGCTTCCAGGGAAAACTGTCAGTACTTGAACAATGTCCTTGATTTCTTTTGTGAACGTTCTAGTCAAAAAATCAATAAGGAGAAATCTAGAATTTTGCTTTCTAGAAATGTTGATCTAAATATATAGTTTTATCTTGGATAAAATCTAAACTAAACTCTCTGGATGGAAGTCCAATTTTTTTTTTTTATTACTGGTAAGACTACTTTGGTTTCCTTCATGCTTGCTTTTATTCCCAATTTTTACATGCAAAGTTATGTGGTTTTTGTCTTCTGTCCAAAAGGAAATAGATCACTTCTCCAAAAATGTTATCTAGGGTTCTATTGATGTATAAAAGAAAATCCACTTAATCAATTGGGATACTATTTGCAAACTTCGAGATCATGGGGGTTTGGGGCTACGCAATGCTAAAGATGCAAATCTTGTAGCTAAGATGAAGCTTAATTGCAGACTTCATACAGAAAAAGGGAAAGTTTGGAAAGAAGTCTTGGTGTAGAAATATAAAATTTCTAGTCCTAAATCTCCTTTTTCTACTTTTGGATCCCTGATGATTAAAAACCTATCTAAAGGAGTTAACCTATTTAAGGAGGGTATCAAATGGACTCTTCGGGATGGCTAATCTATTTTATTCTGGTCAGATCATTGGATTGGCCATGCCCCTCTTGATTCCATATTTTTTGGTCCATTCATTCCTAGCACTACTTCTATTACTGTTGCTCTAGTTGTTCATGAGGGTCTTGTGGATATGGATGCTATTAGGTATCACTTGGATTTGAATACTGTTAACACCCTTAAGGTTACTCCTCTTTTTATTACTGATCACTTGATACTTTTTCTTGGAAATGGGAGGCCAATGGACTTTTTTCTTTTGCTTTTGCACTTAGGACTCTTAATTGGGAACCTACTTGTTTATCTAGTGATTGGGGGTGGATTTGGAAATCTCCTACACTACAAAAAATTTGCAATTTTATTTGGCTTCTTTATCATGGCAGAATTAAATCTATGGAATTTCTCCATTCTCTTGTTATTGTTCATGATCCTATTTGTAGGATTTGCTATGGTCATGTTGAGTCATTAAACCACATATTCCGAGGTTGCCTCTCTTATGTTGTTGTGCTCAAAATGCTCATCCCTGAAATTCTTGACAGGGATCATGTCATAATTAACTTTAAAGGTTGGCTGGCTTAAATGGCAGGCTACTAGCATGACCCCTAGTACCATCCGTTGTTTGCCTTGAGTTGTTGTTTTTTGTTTTACTATATGGATGATATGGAATCAAAGAAATCATATTCTTCACTAGGGCACTCAAGTGAATGTTTATGTTTTATTTGAGTTGGTTGTGGAGCATGTGGTTGAGTTTTGCACATCCTAGCCACCCCCTTTTAGTTGTAAAATGAAACAACCTCTCTTGATTGCATGGGAACCCCTCACTAGATTGGATTAAACTTAATACGGATGGGTCGATGACAAGGAATTTGGGGTTAGGCGGCTGTGGAGGACTATTTCAAGATTCGTAAGGCCAATGGGTTCTTGGGTTTACTCAAAATATTGAATTCACCACTACATTAGTAGTTGAATTATGGGCCATTAGAGATGGAATCCAGATGGCTCTCAACTTGCACTTCAATCATAGAATTGTTGAAACTAATTGTTATGTTGCTTTCTAGCTAATCTCTACTACCTCTAATCCTCACCACCCTCATAGTACTCTTATTCTTGATTGCAGGGCCCTTCTAAACAAGATTCCTTGTGCTTGTCTAAGGCACGTTTTTAGGGAGCGTAATATGCTTGCTAATACCATGGTCAAGAAGGATGCGTAATCCTCATCAAATTTTGTTATCTTGTATAACTGCCCTATAGATGTTGAACTACTTTGTTTAGTTGATGTTGTTAGGGTTGGCTACCCCAAAACTTGATCTTGTGTGTTTTTTATTTTCTTATATTTCCTTTATTACCAAAAAACAAAAATGGAGGACAAATCTAGCCCAAGCCAATGGAAGAAATGGTTTGGACAAGTTGCAAAAGTCCTAAAGCCAGCTAAGCCCAAGGACAAATTTCCTTGCAAATGGCATAGGCCTAACCCAAAGAAATGGTTAACTCGTCCCCCCTTCATCTTTTGTTGCCCATTTTATTTTCTACTTCGGGTTTTGTTTTGGGGTGATGTTATTATTACATCTTTAATTATTAATATTATATTTTTTTATTTTAATTAATTATTATATTTTTTTACTTTATTAAAAACAAAAATTTGTAAAATACACCTTCAAATTCTTGGATTGGAGAAGGACATTCAAGTTATAAATACATGTACTTAGGCCTTTGAAATAAAGATGTCAAAATGCATGTATTGAAATGCTCTCTCGTCATGTAAAAACAAACACTTCATTTGAATTTAAACTCCAAATTCAAATATACACCCTCTTCAAATTTAGATTCCCAAACTTATACACAATAACTAGGTGTTGTCACAATTAAAGGACTAAATTGACTACATGGTATATAAAGTTGCAAGAACTAAGTAATAAGATGGACTACTAAAAGTCTTCATCAACAACTCAACTTATTGAAGAATGACAAATTCAAAAGGTAGTTAATGTTTGATATGAAATAAAGTGGCACTTTAAGCCAATGAGGGTTGATGTAGAGAAGGGACACAATCAACAAAAAGAATATCACATATGTTGGGAAAAAACATGCACGAAAAGCAAGGAGGTCAACTTCATACCATTTCCCTTTAGTTACATTCGAAGCCAATGATTCCAAATGTGGTGTCTTAATATTAGTGATGCAGCATTTCTCCAATGACGGCTCGAAAAGAAATTGGTTTCCTTCATAACTGCTTTCCTCGAATGTTGAAAATTGTCCTTTCTTTGGAATCTGGCCAGATAAGTTGTTGTATGACACATTGAAGATCTCTAAGAAGTTTAGGTTGGTCAACTCTGGAGGGATATTTCCACTCAAATTGTTGCAGCAAAGGTCCAAGCTTTCAATCATTGATAGTCTTGACAAAGTGACTGGAATAGAACCTGTCAATTGATTATGAGATAAGTTTAAAGCACGAATCTGTGTGAACTTTTCGAGCTCTTGAGGGATTTCTCCAGTCAGATCATTACAGGACATGTCAAGAGTAGACATGAAATTTAGTATACTACCCTTATAAGAGCTGCCTCTATTTTTATCAACTAAATAAATCTCATTCAATCCTACAGCCATAATATCTACGACAAGGTCTAAATTCTTCTTTATGAGATGTCCATATATGTGATTTTCATCAGTAAACTCATTCAAAATCTGTAATTGATCTTGTACAAGAGTTTCACCATCATTCTTCATCACCCCAAAGGTTAAATTTTGGAAACAAGAAGGTATTGTTCCAGACAAAGAGTTGCTAGAAAGGTCCATTATACTTATATTCTCCAATAAACACAATGTCTTTGGGATTGAACCCTTTAAATGATTTTTTCCCAATATAAGAAGCTTTAGATTTATAAACGTACCAATCAGGTCAGGAATGACACCAGACAAGCTGTTTTCTCTAAGATTCAACACAGAAAGACTACTTGAGAAATTGGGAAGAAAATTTTGCAACAATCCTGTGAACTTGTTCCCTTCTAAATGAATCTCAACTATGCTAGTGAAATCAATGCAAGAAGGTAGAGGACCGAAAAGAAAATTATGAGAGAGGTCTAGAAAAAGCAACAATGTAGACATAGGTTGTTGGCACGGAAATTGGCCTTCAAAAGAGTTATTCCTCATTGAAATCAACCAACTTACCTGATATGATGGCAAAAAAAAGCTATTATTAGTATATTGTCCCCATGTATTTATTTACTAGTTAGATTCAGCCCAATCAAATTCAAAACAATAGAATATATATCTACCTTCAAAAAGGTTATTCGTCATTGAAATTAATCAACTCACCTGATTAGCCCAGGTAGGAATTGGACCCTTGAAGTAGTTGTCGCTAACATCTAATATTTCCAATGTCTCAAGCTTCACATTCAACAAGCTTCCAGTGAATTCGTTGTTGTTCAATTCTAGGTGAAACAAAGTGCTCAAGTTGAATTTAGATGAGAAAAATTGGCCATTAAATCTATTGTAAGACAACCTCAAATGCTTCAACTTGCAACATCTCACAAGCAATTCATTAGGGACTTCTCTTGAGAAAAAATTGAAGGCCAAATCCAAGTAGACCAAATCTCTCATATTACCAAGACTACTTGGGAGAGCACCTTCAAATTGATTCTGAGACAAATTAAGATACTGTAAGCCAAGAAGCTTGTCCCCAAAATCCTCCAGTAACTTTCCAGTAAAATGATTATTTGAGAGATCTAGCCAAACCATATTTCTAATTTCATATGATGGCAAATAGAGTTCACCAACAAAAGAATTATTCCTGAGATTCATAAATTTGAGGTTTGAATTGTTTTGTAGTAGCCAAATAGGGAACTTTTCTTTCAACTTGTTGTGAGAAAGATCAATTACTCTCAATTTTTGTTGATAAAAGAGAAATTGTGGAATACTGTTCAGGCTCAAATCTGAAAGTATCAAGGCCTTGAATTGAAACAACAAATTAATCCATTTTGGATATTGAGCATCAACTTGTAGTCTATCATTGTAGCCTGTGAGCATGAATACCTCAAGTTTGGAGTAATTCCCAATTGAGCTGAAAGAGAATAAGCCTTGGAAATTGTTGTGACAAATATCAATGAATTCAAGGGATAATGGGAGGCTTTGTATCAAATCTGAGGAAAGAGTTTTGGAGAAAAGATTGTCTGAAATATCTAGAAGTTTAAGAGATGTTAGATTGTTTAGACATGGAGGGAATGTCCCTTCAAAATTGTTTTGGCTCAAATCTAACTCTTGAAGCCTCTTTAACTCACACAGACCTGCCATAAAAGACATAAATTGTTTACTAAAAATCCATAATGAATTTTGTGTTTCATTAGTTTACTAAAAGATCTCTCAATTATATTTCCAATTATTCCTATGAACACAATTGCATTAGTCAGAAATTACCAATGAATTTCCAATTTTTGTTTAGTTTCTTATTCTCATTCAAATTACAAATGCCCTCAATCTAGGGCAAAAAAAAGAAAAGGTTTTGATCGGGTTTGTTTAATTGTCAAAAAGTACAACAATTAGGTATGAGGCCATCTTTCTAAAATTTTTTTGGAGGAATATGTAAAAAAATTCATATTCTAGTTAATATTTTTAAAAACTAATTGTTAAATTAAAAATTTTATTTATGTAGATTATTTATGCCAATTCTTATATTAATCTAACATTTAACTCTTTAATCAAAGAAATTTTATTTATTGAAATATATTTAATAGTGTTAAATTTTGCGTAACCAACAAAATAATTAAGCCTACTATAATAATTTAAAAATCAATATACATCTATATGAATATAATTTTTAATTCAATAATTAGTTTTTCAAAATATTAATTAAAAAATAAAATTTTAAATATATTAACCAAAAAAAATTTAAAAACAATGTACAAAACACTTTTCTTCGTTAGGCATTTAGGCTTTTACTACCCTGCTATTTTTTGATTGTTTTGGGCTTTCAAAGGCTCATAAAATATGTCTTGAGTAGTGAGTTCAGTTAAATTGGGCTAGACATGGGTTAAAATTTAAAACCTACATATATTGGATTTTAACAATTTTTTTTGAACAAAAGTGAAATTATTTGATTTTTAACAATTAACAATTCCACTTCGACAAACCCAAAGAATGCATCCCTTCTTTATTTATTTATTTTTTTAAGATGCAGGTAAAGCCTTCAGAACATAGGTTAATGTAGCATCTCGTGTTAGACTTAGTCTTGATCATGCCATTACATGTGCAAGAAGGAAAAAAAATAAATTAATTTCGTACGTACCGGGATTTGGTAATGAGCCATTAAACATATTAAAAGATAGAGATAATGCCCTTAGAGAATGAAGTGCCATAATTGATGGAGGAATGGCCCCACTGAATTGATTCAAACTCAAATCTAATATCTCCAATCTTGTAAAACCTATTAATAGAGGAACAAAAATAGTACGAAGTGTCAATATAAATTTTCAAAAGGGCAAAGTAGTTAAATTGAACCTTGGGATCGGAATGGAGGAGTTCATTATTTAATACCTTGCATTGGCAAGTTTCCATTAAGGCCATTCTGACTCAAAATAAGTACCTCCACATTGCTCAGGTTACCCAATTCTTGTACATGCGTATGGCATATGGAATTAGTGATGAAAGGAAGAGACCTCAGTTGTTAACCATAAAATTTATTAAATGGAGGAAGAATTGACAGTGGAGCATTAATGCCCTGAGTTTGGTTCGTTAAAAATATAAACGGAGATTGGTAAAGAAATGAAAAGAAAAATTCAAATATGCAGTAGCAGAGGATGTTTGGGAAGACTTAAAAGGCATTTACTTTGAAATTATTTTTATAAATTCAAAATTTTGTTGAGAGAAAATTTAAAAATTAATTTTTAAAACAGTTTTTAAGTAAATTTTGAGAAAATTTAAATATGTAATTTTTTCAAAACTTACTTAAAGGTCACTTTAAAAGTTAATTTTTAAATTTTCTTTCAATAAATTTTTTAATTTATGAGAAAAAAATTTGTTTTTAATATAAAGATAGGATCCCTGTATATATATAACTTTTGCATACATTATGTACACAAAATCTTAATAATTTATTTTTTTTACTATGAATAGTTGATATTTATATATATTTTATTTTAGTTTTAAAGATAATAATATTTTTTATGTAAAATATTATGATAAATTTCAAT
>BPVZ01000161.1:8855-18927 GCA_020521535.1 Rubroshorea leprosula | reverse complement strand
CAAGTTCCATTACCAGCACTTTGTATGTTGACTGATAGGGGACCATTCCCTTAAGCACCATTTCCTTTAAGTATGAGCAAGCCAGCTCAGGTTTCCAACTCTTACAAAAGCCACTCACCAGAAGGGCATATATTCCAAGATCAATACTTAGGTCATTCTTAAACATGTGGTTTAACAGAGTTCAGCACCTTCATCCTATTCTTCCTGAAGCACAAGTGAAGCAATGGCGAGTTCTGGCTTACATGAATCCTATTCCACTTTCTGAAGCCATTTCAATGACTCCTCTTCTCTCGAATGTGCACAAGCAGAAGAAATCATGGCATTATATGCCCATAACTTTGGCTTTATATTTTGCCTTTCCATGTCCTCAAATATTTGACGTGCATCATTAAGTCTATCTGCCCTGCTCAGAATGGAAATCAATAAACTATAAAATGAATTGTCCGGTAAACAACCATCACTCTTAATCTTCTCATAAACCTCCAATGCTTGAGTAATCTCCCCTTACTCACATTGAGCTATCATAACGAGGGTGTTAAGTCACTATATTTGGCTTGCAACCCTTCTCTTGCATTTCATCCAATACAGCATCAAGATATCGAAACAAATTGAAGTCAGAGGTATAAGTTCCTTGAACTCAATAAACACTTGATAAGCATGATCAACACTGTCCAAGGCATTCCCCTTAACCAAAGCAGCCATTAACACAGCAATTGCCTCTCCATCTCGGCTAACACCAAATTTCTCTCTCTCTCTAAAAGCTGCAATAGCATCACTGTACCTCGTAGCTTTAACTAACCTCCTCATAACCTTTCTCATGGTAGCCAATGTAACTGTTTCCCCAAAAATCCTTAGCCGACCTTTACCACGTGAGTTTGGTTATTAAGCGTGCCACTTGCTTTGTCTAAAAACAAGAAAATAGGATTTTCCAGACGACCCTTCTCCTTTCCAACGGTCGACCTCCAATAGGATGGCTGGAAAGAACGTCTGTGAAATCAATTGCGGCCCAGACGATGTTGCAAAACAGAGGGTAGAGTTCTGCAAAAAGGGTTACTAATTGCCTTGGAGACCTCTAAGGACTTCACAACCAAACAAGTGTAATAAAAGCTACAAATCCTAAAATAAATGCAATATCCTAAGGTAATTAAACTAACATGAAGTAAATAACAGAAAATAACATGCCATAAAGATTAAATTCGCAGACAACAGAAAAAGTAAAATAACAGACAATGATTTCAAGTACGCAGCCCATAATGATAACTAAAACTGAAGAAGAAACTATGAAATGAATAAAGTCTGGAAACTTATAAATTTAAATATGGAAATTGAAATTAAACAAACTGCATGTCTGGATATTGTGCAGAAACAAAAGAACAAAGGTAGAAAATGTTCATCCTATTCACATGAACGAATAACATAACTAAATCCATAAAAGGAAGAAGAACTAATCAAATCAAAAGTGCAGACATGTTTTGAGGGCTAAGTTGCTTCCAAATATTTAAAAACTAATCTAAATTGGAATTTGCAGAAGAAAATATGAACAAAGATGAACAAACCTAGGCTAAGGCTATGAACTATTCTGGAAAATCTGGAAAATGCAGTCTAAAAGTTGAAAAACATGCTCTGGGCAGTGTCTGTGTGTTGGGCAAGCCTCGAAACTGTTCTCTTCTCTTTGTATTTATTTTCTTCGGTGCTGGTAACTTCCTTCATGATCTTCGGTACTGTTCCTCCATGATCTAGTAGTGGGGTTGCAGGTCTGGCAGTTGTTTAATAGTTATCCGATTTTTATTTAACTTTATCTCCAACAACCTTAAAGATAACTACCTAAAAATCCTCAATTTCCCATTTTAAATCAAACTCAAACTACTAGATCCAATCTTATCTTCTGCCACCTAAGATCCAACCTCCTTGAAAATCCGTCTGAACCGTTAAATTGTAAGCCAGCCTAGCCCAAATCCAGCCTATTGATTTTCTTGATAATTAGGCTTTACCTTGACACGTGGCCTTATCCTATTGGTTTATTTTAGGTGTAAACAATGCCCCCCAACACTTGGTTTTATGGGAATAAATCCAAGTGTTTAAATTTTAAATTACCTTTCAGACTCCAAAGGCCACGTGCAAAATCTGCTAAATCCCAAGATGATTGTAGCAGGTATTCCCAACTTTTTCACAGCTGACTCTGTCTGAGCGCATCCAGCCATCCACAGCCAGTCATGGCCGCTCGATCAAACTTGCTCTCATTTTGGAATAAACACATGAAAGCAAATCAACTTATTTATGCACAGACAGAAGTATGAACCTGGCTCAGACAGCTTCTTGGGACTCTAAGCGTCTTGCCTCCCAGACTGTGGGGTAATAAGGCTTGAGATAAATTCCATTGATTTTTCTAGGATGAAGCTCTCCATCAAGTGACTCCAACCAATAAGCAGCCCCTTTCAACACTTCATGAATTTGAAATGGTCATTCCCAATTTGGGGACCATTTCCCAAATCTGTGATCTTTCTTGCCAAGAGGTAAAATTGCTTTCTAGATCCAGTCACCAACTGCCAGATTTTTACCTTTTACCCTTTTGTTGTAAGACTTTGCAATTTTGAGTTTTTGAGCTTGCAATCTATCCAAAGTTGCCAAACGTGTGTCTTCAAAGTCCTCAAGCTCAAGTATCATAGCCTCGTCATATTCCCCAGACTGGAGATTATGTTGAATCGCTATTCTTAAAGACTTGGCTGTTAACTCCATTGGCAAGACTACATCATGGCCATATGTCAAGGCAAAAAGTGTCATTTTGGTTGAACTTCTTTGTGGAGTTCTATAAGCCCACAGTGTTTCAGACAACAGTTCATGCCAGCGTCTGGGGTTGTCATCCACCATTTTTTCAAGCAAATTAATCACCACCTTATTAGAAGCCTTCGCTTGCCCATTAGCTTGTGCATAATGAGGAGTAGAATTTAACAGACGGAAACCCATTTCCTTTGCAAATGCCTCCACTTGATGGCTGACAAAAACTGTGCCTTGGTCTGTTGTAATTGTTTATGGCAGACCAAATCTCTGAATAATGTCCTCTTTGATGAACTTGATTACATCAGATTGATCTACCTTCTCCATTGATTTAACCTCCACCTATTTGGTAAAATAATCCGTTACCACTATAATAAATGAATGACCTTTTGATGAAGGGGGGTACACCTTACCAATCAAGTCAATAGCCCAACCTCGAAATGGCCACGGTTTCACAATAGAATTCAATTCAAAGGCTGGAACTCTTTGAAGTGGCCCATGGATTTGACAAGATTTGCAGCCCTTAGCATAAGCAATACAGTTTTTCAGGACAGATGGCCAGAAGAAACCATGTCTGCGAATTAGCCAGCACATCTTGATCCCAGCCTGATGTGCACCACAAATCCCATCATGGACATTAGACAGCATTTGGAAACTTTGATCTGGACCCAGACAACGTAGCAGTGGTTCATCATGGCCTCTCATATAAAGCACATCCTCAATCAAAACATAATTGAGAGCTTGCATTTTGGTTTTCCTAGATACCTTAGTGCTTTGATCCTTAAGGTACTGAATATTTGGAAAGTGCCAATCTATCTGGGTGACATCAATGCTACAAGTAGAAACTGGTATGCCACGTTGATGAATTGACGGCAGACTGTGCTTTTCAACTATTACAACTTTCTGCATTACACCTTCAGGAATTCGCAAACCTGAAGCAATCTCGGCCATTTCATTAGCTTCATAGTTCTAGTCTCTAGGCACATGTCTGATGGACACATTGTCAAACTCATCCGGTAAATTGCACAGCCAAGGCAAAATAAGGGGCTAAAGCAAGGCTACTACATTGGTACTCACCAGACAATTGCTTCAAGGCTAGTTGTGAGTCCCCTATAACCTCAACCATGAATACTTTAAACTCTACTAACATCTCAAGACCAATAATCAAAGTTTCATATTCTGCTTGATTATTTGTGCAATCAAAATCCAGCTGGAAAGACATCTGTGTTTTTAGCCCAGATGGGGAGATTATCACGACTCCAGCTCCAGACATGGTTTCTGTACTAGATCCATCAAAAATAAGTTTCCAGGGAACTAAACTTATTGAAAACAAGTTAATCCCTTTTTCTTTATCTGCTTCCACGTCCAGACATGGATGATCTGCAAGAAAGTCTGCCAGTGCCTGCCCTTTAACAGCCTTCTGTGGTATATACTTCAAATTAAATTCAGATAAGGCCAGAATCCATTTACCTATTCGGCCTCTTAACAAAGGGCAAGACAACATATATTTGACAATATCAGTCTTAGCAACCACATAGACCTCGGAATAAATCAAATAATGTCTCAATTTTATTGCAGCAAAAAAGAGAGCAAGACATAACTTTTCGACCGAAGAATATTTCACTTCGGTCTAGGTCAAACATTGACTCAAGTAATACACAGCCTACTCTTGTTTTTTATCATTTTCTTACGCCAGCAGACACCTTATGGACTCGTCTGCGGTGGATATATACAAAATTAAAGGTTTATTTTTCACAGGCGGTATAAGTACTGGTGGTCTGGATAAGTACCATTTTATCATATCAAAGGCAAACTGGTGGTGTTCTTCCCACTTAAAATCCGCCTCAAACTTGAGTTTCAACAGAGGAGAAAAGACTCTGGTTTTCCTAGCCAAGTTAGAAATGAAACGTCTTAAGAAATTAACTTGGCCAAGAAATCTCTGCAACTCCTTCTTGTTCTGTGGTGGTTTTGCTTCAATCACAGCCCTGGCTTTGTTCTTGTCAACCTCCAGACCACGCTCATGCACCAAGTACCCAAGGAAGTTACCCGCAGACACTCCAAAGGCACACTTTAGTGGGTTCATTTTCAAGCCATGTTGCCTCATACGCTCAAAAGCCTTCCTCAATTGGACCAGGTGGTCTGCTTCCCCATGTGACTTGACCACAACATCATCAATATAGATTTCCATGAACGTACCAATCATATCATGAAAAATTGCATTCATGGCTCTTTGATAGGTAGCTTCAGCATTTTTCAGACCAAATGGCATCACAACCCATTCAAAAGTTCCAACAGCACCTGGACATCGAAAGGCTGTTTTTGGAACGTCTACATCTGCAATAACAATTTGGTTGTACCCACTATGACCATCCATGAAAGATAGAATTTTGTGACAGGCTACTCCATCAACCAACAAGTCTGCAATTGGCATAGGATACTCATCCTTTGGTGTAGCTAAATTCAAGTTTCGAAATCAACACAGACTCTTAATTTTCCATTCTTTTTCAACACAGGCACTACATTTGACAACCATTCTGCATACCTGCATGTCCGAATGAATCCAGCTTTTACCAGCCGCTCAATTTCTTCTTTCACCTTCAAAGTGACCTCCGCAGACATGCGTCTGGGCGGCTGTTTATACGGTCTGAATCCTTTTACAATTGGCAGTTTATGTTCCACCAATTTTCGATCCAGACCTGGCATTTCTGAGTAATCCCTAGCAAAACAGTCTTTAAATTCATGCAAAAGTCTAACAATTTGATCTTGTGTCTGCGGCTCAAGAGAGTCGCTAAAAAATGTCACCTTTTGCTCACTTTCATACCCTAGATTGATTTCCTCTAGTGGGTCTTGAACTTCAGTTTTTAAATCATCCAACTTGGCTGGGGCAAGATCCAGCTCCTCCAAAGTTATTTCATCACCCTGGTCTGCCTCCTCGCCTTCATGAACAATTTTAGACTTGTCTACCTGAACTGCTTTTCAGCAAAATAGGTCGCTAATTTCTTTGTTAACTCCAACACAGCCTTTTCTCTTTCTTGTCTCAGACGTGCTTGCTTCATTAGATTTCTTCAAGTTTTAATTTTCCCTTCGGCCTATAAGGAATTATTGTTGTTGGCCGAAGAAGTTCATCACAGACTTCCTCTACAACACGCTTAGACAATGACGGTCTGCTGCATGCTGTTATCCCAATCGGCTTCTCATGTTTATCCATCCCAAAAAACCGAATGGTACCAATGTCTTCTTCATAATATCTAGCCTCCACCAGGTGAGTATTGGCTGAAAAGGGCTTATCATTTGCAGACACGACCTCAGCCTTGCCATTATTCTAGAAAATCAGTTTCTGGTGAAGTGAAGAAGGGACACACCAACTTGAATGAATCCCGTCACACCCCAAAAGTGCATTATAAGTAGCAACAATATCCACCACAAAAAACGCAGACATCAGTGTCCTATTTCCCATTGTTAATTCAACAGGCAGCACACCCCTTGAATGATTCACTCCTCTTGTAAAATCACTAATTGTAACCTCAGTATGCACTAAATTATCAAGAGACTTGCTTATTTTGTAGAGCATGCAAGTTGGAAGGACATTGACTGCAGCTCCATTATCCACCAAGACACGGCTGATTGGAGTCCCATCTATGTGAGCATTGATATAAAGTGGCCTAATGTGTCTGGCCATCTTTTCTTCTGGTTTTTCAAACACTATTTTGTCATCCATGTCCTCCTCTTCATCATCCTGAGCTGGAACAACGATTGCCTCTTCTTCTGTCTGTTTTGGGAACTCACAGACAATTGGTTCCTCCTCCTTCTTGGCTTGGAAAACCAAGGGTAATGTCAGCACCAGACATGACAAATTCACTGAGAATTTCCCAAAATGAATAGTGCCATCTTCTTTTGATTCAGCTCCATGATTCTCAGACTGTTCTTGTGTTTCAAAAGTTGCTTTCAAAACTCCATCTTGACTCACAATGACAGATGCCACCTTTGGAGAAGCTGGAGATTGGTCATCCTCCTTCAGTAGAGTCTGGGTTACAGTCTCATTTTTCTCTTTTCTCACCCACACAATGTTCCTTTTGGTAGGTTGGCGTGGTCTGCGAGATGAACTTCCCTCAGCCTCCACTTGCTTCGATTGCTTTTTTCGCTCTTCAGCTCTCTTGCATTGTAGTTTGCGCCTCAAGGTTCTGGGATTCTGGGCTAGAAACTTGGGATGACTAACTTTCTCCCACCGTCTAGAAAGTGACCTGAGTGGCGATTTGACCATCTTTGGAGATCTAGTACCAGTTGAGTAACGTCTGGCACCTTCTGGGCTGAAGTTCCTGGTCACAATGATCCTTCCTTGGCCCCCGAGCCTTTGTTGGTTTGACCTGACACTCCTACTATGTCTGGATCTCTGTGCCTTAAGAACCCACCTCAAGTCTTCGGCAGCAAGGTTCCTTTGAGCATAAGACAGACTACGATTTCTGGCAACACTCTTGAGGTCTGCAACATTCACACCGATAGACACAGCTGGGAAAGGATCTGCATCCACTCCCATGGTTTCCTTCGCTTTGTCTGGAAATCTCAACATGTCCTTATCAATATTTTCCAATGGCCTCAAGGCTGGCCCATGGTCTTTATTGAAAAATTGAGCTGGTTGATTCTACAAACCACGCTGTACTGGTTGGGTTGGTGGAACTTGTGGCTGAAAAAAGTCCCTTGAATGGGGTTGATGATGAGGACACACATTTTCCCTCCTGCCTGGTGGAAGATATCTGTGCTGAGGTTGGTGGCCATGGTCTGCAACAGGAACAACAGCTTCCATTGGTTCATGTTGTCTTTGCCCTTCACCCATGAAGAAATTCTGCTGTTGAATGTTAGGATGAGGCTGATTCCCTTGCCCCCTGAGTGCTGGGATTGGGGCTTCTTGAATCTGCCTGGGCATTTCAACAACTGGAAGAGGGATCTCAGGTCTGAGCTGTCGCACTTGCTCAACCACTTGTTCTGAAACAGCCTGCAGTTTTCTGCGACTTTCTTCCCCAGTTTCTCGCACCACCCTAGTGCCTTCTTCAAAGACCCGTCTCATGTATACATTGTCTAATTATCTCTTCCTAACATCTGGAGGATTCTGCTTGACTTTCAACAAGTCTCCGCATAGCTTGGTTCTGTTATTTGAATGCTAAATCCAGACGTTCAATCATACCGCTAAACACATTACTTGATTCAGCAAAGTCACCCCCACGGTCTGCTTCGTTCTCCTTAAATACTGGATTCCCATAGGACCGTTCTGCCAGAGGTGACACTGAGAGAAAAGTAATGGGATCATTTTCACCCTCAGAATGGCGTGAACTGTCATCTGCATGTTCAGCCTGGGCTGGCTGAACCTCTTTGTCTCTGCTCTTTCTCGGTGGCATGGCTCTAAATGCCTCTGAATGTATGAATAGAGGATTTGTGAACTGTAACTGATACATCCTGCTGGTTGTCCCACCAGGTGTGCCAACAAAGGATTGTTTCCCCAAAAATCCTTAGCCGGCCTTTACCACGTGAGTTTGGTTATTAGGCGTGCCACTTGCTTTGTCTAAAAATAAGAAAATAGGATTTTCCAGGTGACCGAAAAAGTAAAATAACAGACAATGATTTTAACTATGCAGCCTATAATGATAACTAAAACTGAAGAAGAAACTATGAAATGATTAAAGTTTGAAAACTTATAAATTTAAATCTGGAAATTGAAATTAAACAAACTGCATGTCTGGATATTATGCAGAAACAAAAGAACAAAGGTAGAAAATGTTCATCCTATTCACATGAATGAATAACATAACTAAATCCATAAAAGGAAGAAGAACTAACCGAATCAAAAGGACAGACCTGTTTTGAGGGCTAAGTTGCTTCCAAATATTTAAAAACTAATCTACATTGGAATTTGCAGAAGAAAATATGAACAAAGATGAAAAAACCTAGGCTAAGGCTATGAACTATTCTGGAAAATCTGGAAAATCTAGAAACTATTGCTGAAATCTGAAAAATGCAATCTGAAAGTTGAAAAACATGCTTTGGGCAGTGTTTGTGTGTTGGGCAGGCCTCGAAACTGTTCTCTTCTCTCTGTATTTATTTTCTTCAGTACTGGTAACTTCCTCCATGATCTTCGGTATTGTTCCTCCATGATCTTCGGTATTGTTCCTCCATGATCTTCGATACTGTTCCTCCATGATCTAGTAGTGGGGTTGCAGGTCTGGCAGTTGTTTAATAGTTATCCGATTTTTATTTAACTTTATCTCCAACAACCTTAAAGATAACTACCTAAAAATCCTCAATTTCCCATTTTAAATCAAACTCAAACTACCAGATCCAATCTTATCTTCTACCACCTAAGATCCAACCTCCTTAGAAATCCGTCTGGGCCATTAAATTGTAAGCCAGCCCAGCCCAGCCCAGCCCAAATCCAGCGTATTGATTTTCTTGATAATTGGGCTTTACCTTGACACGTGACCTTACCTTATTGGTTTATTTTAGGTGTAAATAGTAACATACCCCTTAAACTGCTGCATTTCCTTAACTAAATCCCACATCAAATCAAACTTCTTTGCCTTTCCTAACATATCAACCATGGTGTTAAACACCTCAGGAGGATGCTCATAACCTGTTTGTGATTTTGCCCAGGTGAATACCCCAAAAGCTGGAATCCAGTTATTATCAAATCTCTTCAAAAGCTTCTCTATTAAGCTGTTTGACACACTTTTTTACCTCACACCCATTTAGTGCTTCAACAACTTTATCATACGATGAGTACTCTTTCCTGAGGATTTCACAAACTTGATCCAAATCAGAATCATGTTCACCATTTGGTAAGGCGATGATTCAGGAATGATCCATAGAGGGTTGGAGGAGATGTAACACCTTGCATCGTTGCTTGCAGATCTTTGAGGTCGGAAAGTGGAGATGAGCTTCAAGATTCAGTGATTTCGTGTCATTTTTAACCCAAAGCCAGATGAAGATACGAAAAATTAAGGATTTGATGAATCAAAAGACACCGTTACACGGAAACAAAATGCAGGACAAATCTAGCCCAACCCAACGGAAGAAATGGTTGGGACACGTTGTGCTAGTGCTAAACCAAGCTCAGCCCAAAGAAAAATTTCCTGGCAAATGGCATAGGCCCAACCCAAAGAAATGGTTGACTCGTCCCCCCTTTGTTCGTTTCGTTGCCCATTTTATTTTCTACTCAAGGTTTTGTTTCGGGATCTTTAATTAATAATAATATTTTTTTAATTTAAATTAATAATTATATTTTTAATTTAAATTAATAATTATATTTTTA
>BPVZ01000160.1:427407-439095 GCA_020521535.1 Rubroshorea leprosula | reverse complement strand
AAAGCTCGTCAACAAAAAAATTGATAATTGTTCAAAGACTTTTTGATTATATTACTTTTCTATCAAACTTCTAATTAAATCCTATTTTCAATACTTTTTCAAATACTTTTTTTTTTCTAATTGAATCCTCCTAGGGAGTATTGTCTAATTATTACTTTCTAATTATAAATATGGCCAACTGAGCCCAACTGAGCCCAACTGAGCTCAAACAACAAAAAGATAATGGATGATTCAGACATCGAAGCAGCAGCAATATTGCTCCAAATGCAAGCAGCAGCAGCACTACTCAATTTTCAAATTCTGCCAGAAGCTCGTCAACCAAATGCAGCCAACGCCCCTCCAAATAACTTAAGGGCAGCTGTCCACGGACCTCCAGGAGTCCCTGATAACTTGCAAGAATTTCCAAGAAGACGTCGTTCTGCAAGACCACAGCATCAATCAGTGGCATCGGTTGAGTGGGGTGAAAGAAGAGCACGTTCAGCAAGAGGCAGGTTGCAAGATTAATCTATTTCAATTAGAGAAAAATGTTTTTTTGTTTTATATCTATGTTTGTTACTGTGGCATAACTAATGTAGATCTTGCGTTATGCAAGTTGCTTATGTAAAATAAACACAAATTGGCACAGCAAATCAGCCCCTATACCGTTCAGCAAGAGGCAGGTTGCAAGATTAATCTATTTCAATTAGAGAAAAATGTTTTTGTTTATACCTATGTTGCTAATCTTTTAAGTTGTTATTTTGATTACCTTTTATCATATATAATTATTGTTTAACTTTTAAATTATATTATGAACTAATAAGCGATTACAAAAAAATTTCGGACGGCCAAATCATCACATGATTAAACATCAATCCTTAAGTTTCTTATGCTTTTGTTCATTTATAATTGAACGGAAAAGAAACAGATTCAAAGACAAGATTCAGGGCAACAAGTCTCCACAAATTCAATTAAAAGAAATAATTTTAATGTCAAATAATTAATAGAAAAAAATGATTAATAATTTTAACTTTAAGAGCTAGATTCATACTTTATGCATCTGGACTTTAATCTTTGAATCAATTCCAAACTCTTTATGGATTAGAATTTGTGACTTTCTACTGATTTTCTTGATTGCTTAAGTTTAGTTCTAAAATTTTTTTTTCTCAAATAATTGTTATTTTGTTAAACATAAATTAACAAAATTTTTAAGAAAAATCAAAAGAGAAACTTGGAAACGAATAGAAGGAAACGACTGCTTGCGAAGCCTGTGAGAGAGGGTTCGAATGAACCCATTTAATTTCGTACTTGGCTGGGGCGCACAAGCAACATTGTTGGCAACTTTTTTTTCTTTAGTACTTCTGGTTTCTCAAGCTTAACGTTTTGGTCTCATGACTCCTAAGTTCATTAATTTAGACCTGCAAGCAATTCCCAATTTCAAAGTTTTATAGCTCCTTCCAATCAAGTCCAATTTATTTCATTTTATTTCTTTTTACCCAATTAATTTCCAATTTTGTCATTCAAACTTTAAAATTGAATTTTTAAAAAACTAATTTAATTTATAATACCTAATCAAAATCAAATTATAACACACTAAACTAACTAGAGTCATCAAGCCATTGGCTGGGCGCCTCTTTTGGGTTCCTAATAGAAAATACTAGGGGTGAGCATGGGTAGGCATGGGTCAAGTATTTGCCTATATCTGTACTTGACTTGAATAGTGATAAATATAGAATTTCAATATCCAGTGTTTACCTAGGTATTGAAAATTTATACACATTATCCAACTTGTTCGATATAGGTATATCCACAGGTATATTTGTATACTTACTAAATTTTACACTAAAAATACATAAGCTAATATATAACTACAAGTTCATGCATATAATACAAGTTTATATATATAACAAAATACGTGAGCACATATACTTACACATACACAAGTTTATATATACAATAACAAAAAAAATACAAATAAAAATTTACATGATTTTCCTTCAGTTGAATCTTCACTGGTAAAAGAAAAGAAAAAAAAACCATAGACATTTTAATTTCATAATATTATATTACAAATTAATTGTATAAAATTAGAATATATGTTAGGTACATGGGTCAAATATATAAGTTAGGTATATGGATCAGATATACAGATTAGTTATGCAGATATTGAACTTCATACCCAATACTTATCCCACACCTAGTAGGTATGCATTTTTCATACCTGATATTTAACTATCTTTTCACATGTATAGATAAAATACCTACCTAAACAACTCAAGTACCCACAAATATTAGATATACCCATACCCAATACTCAGCCTTAGAAAATACGATAAGCTCCAAATCACAACTTACAATCATAATAGTTAATACATGAGCCCTAGGTGCCACTATTGGACTATATAGAGAAGCCACGACACTAGATTTAAACAGTTCTATTTCATTTTTACACAGAATTGGGCCACTTTAAAAATGGGCTCTTTCACCCCTTTCCCTCCCCCGTTGTTTGTACTACCAAAACATCAAAGTGAAAAATCAAAACAAAATTTGATAAAATCAACACTTATCTCTTATATTTAAAAGTTATGATAAAATATTTTGATATTTTTAAAGATAACATATCTTAATTTTTTATTTTCTCAAATCTATTATAGAAACAAAATCACACACAACATTTTTATTTGAGTGTATAAATATATTAGAAAAGTGAATTGCAGTCCGTAACAATCCCTCTACATAGGATGCAGTGGCATGCATAAAGCCTGTGAGGAAGATAGGATGGTAATTCTATGTCCTTTCTTCCTCCCCTTCCTTAGAAGAAAGAGAAGGGGACTCAAACATACTAAACACCCTATAAGCAGAAATCGCAGCCAAGAAAATGAAGCAGCAGAAGACCAAGGCATGGAGAATTAAGGCTACTTTCATTTTATAGCAGAATTTCCCATATGAACTGCAGGTTTCACTCCACGTCACTTTCTGATCACCATAGTAAGCCAAGTACAATATCTCTGTCACTGCTGCCCCTGATGTTACCATCAAGTATGCTACAATCTGCCCAAATATTAATGCCCATCAACGAAAGGTAACATAAGAAAGAGCAAATTACAGATATTAATGTGTTGTAAACCTCTTTTCTTTGTTTTTATTTTTATTTTTTTTAATTTCGGTTGCACAATAAGAAATAATTCTCTTTCATCCTTTTAACTCATTCTATCCACATGCTTTGTGAGTCAAATTGGGGGACTTTTTACTTCTACTAAAAAAAAGATTAGCACTGGATGACTTAATTAGTTTGTTGGCCTTAATCTCTTTTTTATTAAACTTAATTTAAATGTGCATCTTGAGCGTTTTAACATTCTAGAAGTTGAATAACTTCTCCAAAAACTCTAATTTTATTTTTAGACATATTTGGCCTAATTTCACGCAAGAAACTATTTTAGAAATTAGGCCAATCTATGGACAAGATCCTATCGAGTTAAGCAAGGAACATTAGGAAGTTATGTTGAGGGAAAACCTGATCTGAGACAAAGAAAATCCAAGCTTTGGAAACTAAGCATTTGAACCATGAAGCCACAACTGCGACAAAAGCATAACCGGCACATATGGCAGAAATGAACACCATATACCTGTGAAAAACCATTTCAATACTTTCTTAGGGAAACAAGCAGAAAAGCAATTAACAATGCTAGAACATAAAAGAAGGCAAGATTTCTTACTTGAGTCCCAAAAGATTGCTGAACTTTATGGTTCCATAGGTACTGTTTTCCTGGTCATTAGTCACAGTTATCCATATTGTTGCAACACTAAGAGGAACCACAGAAAGCCTCAGAGAACAATCCAAGAACTTGAGGATTGGGATGTGGGTATTTGAGCTGTTGTTCTCCAGATTGCTTCTCATCTTTCAATGTAGAGCAAAAACCCAAACTGAGGTACAAAAAAAATTGAAACTTTAATGAGAAAATGGGGAAGAAAATGATTAGGAAGATGTTGGATTTATATGATGGGTATTTGGGGTTAGGTAAAACATAATCCTCCTCAGTGTGAAAGGAAGGGCTAGAAAGTTGGAAGGGTCTCAGAAGTGGGAAGGAATGTGGGGAGATTTTATTGGAAGGAGTGAGAAGCAGTGGTTCTGCTTTTTCAGATGAGAAATGATGTTACATTATTTTTTTAGGATTATCTTGTGTAAAATTCCATGGTTGATTCCATGTCTTATAGGTGTGTGGTCTCCCCTTTTCTTGGCTCTGAAAGAATCAACCAACTAGATTTTCTCTCCAAGTGAGAGATTTTGGTGAGCACTTTGACTGTTGTTTTGGATCCATCCTATCCTATACGTACATTTCTAGGGTTCTTCACTCATATGGCCACAAGACGGACTTAACTACATTGATTCATAAATCTTTTCCCCGGGAAAGCGATGGAAAGAGATCATTAAAGGAGAGAATGATGAAAAAAGAGCAAAACACAGATCAAAAGTTGAAGATAAAAGCAGTACATGAAGAAAATGGTAGCACAAATATCGGCACTTATTATGGAGTTGACATACAAAATGCCCCACTGGAAGCAATTGAAGAATGGCTAATTACAAACACACACTCTCTCTCATTACTACAGCTATTGGGGTCTCTTCCTCCTACAAAATGGAGAAGAAACTTAAGCTGCATGAACCTTTCTCCCTCCCGATTCTATGTTGTCTTACATTTTGAAATTACATTCATTTTCTGTATACAAATTGCTCGAACCAGCTCAAGAAATCTGGGTGTTTCCTCTCTTTTTTTGGCCCACCTACATGCATCCCCCTGAGTTTGGAGGCAATATTGTTTTTCAAAAAACTGCATGCCATAGTGAATTTTCACCCTCTCCACACCTTCGGTGAACATCCTTCATCCTCTCGACTGATTTGCAGATCCCACTGCAGGTCCAATCAAATGAGGCAACACAGACATTCCCTGCCTGAGCCTTCCACTCGCAATCTGCAGTCAATATTTGGTAGTATCAAACTAATAGTCAAAATTATTCTTGCTGGATAATATCAAGTACTTCTAGTGTCAACAGTTATTCATTTTTCTACTTATGTTCATTTTAGTTCATGGCATTACCTGCTGTACCACAGCACAGTCTACGGTCATCTATATGCTCCATGTCCAATCCAATAAACCATGATCCTAGTGAAACATCTTCATTGGCATACTTGTGCAGCACATGCCTGCAAAATTATCATTTCATAAGTTGTGGATAATTTGATATATGAATAACTGATTTCACAAGGGATCAGAATTTACTGGTTAATCGATATGTAAGAAGCCAAATCTCTAGATATAGCATATAGCTGCCCTGTAGCATGACGGAAATACTTGTTTCCCTCCTCTCCAAATTTCCAATACTCAGGTTCATGGTACCTCACTCCCCTGTTCATGAAGGGCCCAAAATTGAGAAAATAGCTAAATGAAAACATAAAACACACTGGATAAAAATTGACGATGTTGAGCTTTCATAGATTACTTCTGAGCAAGAACTGGACCAGATTTCATGCAACCAATATAGACCCTGGGGTTGGACCGATGTCTAGCCAAAGTTGCCCCAAGTGTTGCTGTAACAGTATACCTCAAGTTAGTCATTAAAAATGAAAAAGAGAGAGACTATGTTTTGAGTAATATCCAGTTTAATTGCACTAAAACAAGGAAACATTATTTAGACACATCATGAATATGCATAAAGTCCCATTTAAGTTGTCATTACAAAAACTTTAAGCTCTAAAGGAAACTCAAGGTTTCTGGCCACGTTAAAAGATAACATTGGCTCTAGAAAATATTCGCTGTAATCTTGAAGTTCATTTTCCTGGAGTACAATTTTGGAAAGTGTGCATGGAAGAAGGGGAATGGGAGACACAGTAGCAGAAAATAGAATTAATGAATAGATTCATCTTTACCTATGTTTACATGCACATCATCATCCACTTTGACATAGAAATCTGCATCCCATAAAGCAACAGCAGTGGCAAAGTATATCTTTGTCTTGGCTGACAATTCAAGGTAGCCCTCAACATGCTCCTGCTCCAGTGGGATTCACAGAAACAAGGAAGCGTATATTAGCTTCTAACCTTGATGTTCAACATAAGGATGGTGCTTTGGAAACCTTTCATTTTATGCTTATGTCCGAATGTAAAAATTAAAAATCTAACAATGAACAGGATCAGGGGGGCTCTACCAATCTCAGAAAGTCGCCATGCTTCCTGTCCTCTGCTTCAACAGCCTTATCAAGGATACCCCCAGATGTAGCACTGTCAATGGAAAAGTTGGACAAAATTGAGTGAGATTCCTTCTATCAAGATAGTCCATGGCTTTATATTGAGAAGAATAATAGAAGCTGACTTTATCCAAAATCATTTTTTAATTCAAACGAAGTACCCACCTGTGACCAATTACAAAGCGCATTATGATGCCCTTCTCTTCCTCAAGCTTCTTCCTTTTTTCACCTAGTTCCAAGTAAAAAAAAAAAAAATACTATTAATAAATAACCATATGATCTGTCAAATCCCATGGAAATCAGTGATAATTCCACAAACCTTGAGGCATCCAAGTAGCACGAACTGAATCTCTTCGTTTGCGGCTACTAAAAGCAGTATTAATTCCTACTACCATCAAATATTTTCTTTTCACTGTTGATTTAGGGATTTTCATGTCATCTGAAATGGGAGACCCATTAATTATAGATTCCTGTGCTGCCCTTGCAGCAGCCAACTCCATTTCCAAATTTGAAATTGTCTTATCCAGTGTTCTGCATTTCACAGGTAGATGTAAGATGAAATTTCCATTAAACACCATGAAACTGAATGAAATATGTACAAATAAAAGCTTACTGTATAGCATGATGAGTCTTTGAAACTTCTCCCAATATGTCCTTCGATTCATGCTTCACATCCTTCTGCTGAAAACAAACACACAAGCGTGTCAATAAGTTAACAAAAGCTAGCTCAGTGGTAGCAAAGGTTTTTCATACTGATTTGGACTAATACGTACCCTTAGAGGATCACAGCCTTCTGTAATTAACCTTAGCTTTTCATCTACTTCTGCTTCTTGTGATATACCTTTAGCTTCAGGCTCTACCCATACTCTGTTACCAAAAGATGTAATTATCATTGCAGTAACATAGGAGAAGAGAGGAACTATAATATTGATCTAGAAGCCAAAATAAAAGTACAACTACATTAATCTTTCTGAGAGCAAAAGTAGTTGGTAACTCTTTTAATAATTTGCATCTTACACCAACTATCGTGATGAAAGCGTCCAAAAGAAAATTCTAAATTTTGATAAAATATCAGTGTATCAAGGTTTTTTTTTTTTTTGGCCAGCCAGCTTATTAATTGTTTAAATAGCTAAAATGCCATGTGAAGTAGACCTTCGGTTGCTTGGAAGTATCTCTAGTCTGTAATGGCATGAAGTCAGCCAACATCCAAGAGTTCTATCATAGAAATCACTGCTGACTGTGAAAGGGAAAGGTTTAACCTGACCTAGGCCAGGGACCGCCTGAATGAAGGAAAGATCAAAAGGATCAACAGCTTAGCAGAAATATACTTTCCATGAGGTACTGAAACCTGGGGAACTAGATGAAAGGTAGGGCAGGGTGATAGGTGGGAAGGTCATGGAACTTTAGAAGAGTTTACACCACAAATGATGCTAAACAGTGCAATCAGGGTGGGCAAGCTATTCATCAAATCTGAATAAAAGGAAGGAAGAAGAAGAACTATAACAAGAGAAGCAGGTCCCAAGGGCCAAAATAATTCAGAAGGAACCAAGTTTAAGCACCAAGGCGCTGCTTAGTAACCACTACAATTGAAAGTCCATAAACTCAAAAGGAAAAGAGTAATATCAAGTTCAAAATTTAGATCAATATTACATCATCAAAGAACCAGAGATATTCATTCATTAAAGAAGCATTCATGTGATATGTGCAAATAACCCATGAAATCAACCAAATGCATATCAAAATCCTATGACAATAATAATCACTTTAAAGACCATTATACTGGGTATAGAACACTATCCCTTTCACCAGATTGCCAATATAAGCCAAAATCAAATCTCATAAATGAAGAAAAGGTAATAATCAGGTCGTAATCGAATAAGAAAATAAAGACTTTTCTAAAATCAGTAGCAAAAACAACCAAACCGGCAAAGCAGAATCTAATTACTTGACCAATTATGAGCTAAAATCATTCCGTTATGTCATGAAACCCATAATTTCATAACCTGTAATTGGCGGCATCATCAAATCCGCAAGCCAAATCTATACAAAAGAAGTTAGAGGAGAAGAATCTGAAAGTTAGATAAATTACCTATCAGAGAAGAGCATGCCGGCACAGAAGCACCCAATACAAAGCAGAAAAGCCCATTTCCTTGACACCACACCCTTTGCAGATGGCTCATACCCTTTACTCTTCCAAGTCATTTTCCTCTTCTTTTCCCTCAGTAAAGCTAAAACAAAGCTAAACCCATTTCAAAACCCAAGTCAAGTCAACCCAGTGAAATAAATAACCCACCTTTCAGATCCAATAACCCACCTTTCCTTTCAGAATCAACATCAAATGCAGAGAAAGAACTTAATTTGTACAAGCTATGCTCTTTCTCTAACAATCTCAATAAAACACCACTCTGGAAAGAAATGTGTCTTTTCCAAATGGGTTTGAGATTCCCTTCTGGTAGATGGTAGAGGAGCAAAAACTGATGCTTTTGTAGAAAAGTTTGACATTTTTAATGTACGGTAAGATAGCAACCGACCTTCTAACGAACATTTTTAATTAGGTTGTCAGTCACTCGTCCTTTATGTTTACCTCTTTTTTCTTCTCTGTTCAATTAGGGATCGTGGAACATTTTTCAGTCCACCTGTGTGTTAGCAAAAGGCAAAAGCAACATTAATGAACGTTTATGCCATTCTTTGTTTTCTTCAATAGTAAAATAATGTGCAATCTATCCTATACCAACAATATATCTTATTATCATTAATAAGATGTAAATTTTTAATGTTAAAATAGTCTCATTATAAAATATACAATTGAGCGAAGTAAACTGCAAAAGCAAGTAACTCTTTCTTCCAATGCATTCTTTGTCCTTAGCGTTCTTGGTTGATGTATTTCTTGGTAGACAAATGTTGAAAGCTGTTAAACTGTTGCTGTCCCTGCTGATCCTGAAATACTAATTGCCCAAATCAATACAAAAACCCCATACCAACCATCAATTAAAGGGTCCCATCAATCCCACTTGCGCAGGAACACCAGCAGATTCTAAGAATATAATTATTTATCATGATGGAAAATCAATGCAAAGTTCAATAATATGTAACCTACGTTGAGGGTAAAAATGATTTCGGGTTAGATCTTGAAAATGAAGAGGTTTGATAAATAAAAGATTAATCTTCCTCTTCTATATCCCACAATTATCAGACAGATGATATAACCCACAACAGAAATTTTATTGCTGTCCTTTAGAGAATGATGAATGACACAACATTATTCCAACTGGGGTGGAGCCAAATTCCCAATACTGAGACATCCATAAAAGGGGTGGAGCATGTGGAAAGGAACATGACTCGAATAATGGATTTTACAGCTCATCAAGAACCTAACTTCCTTCCGTTAAAGCTTCATGGGAGTGGATAAAGATTCGCATTAAACACATTGGACATGGAGAGGCATATGATGCCCTTGGACCCAGTTCCAGCACTGGTAATTATCATAATTTGAAACTGTCATGTCATGTGGGTAACATGTGGATGAAGAGTCCCATTTCCAACGTTAAGGAGAAAGTGTCCATTGTTTATTTCCACTACAGCTACATTTCCCTTTAGATTTTTTCTTTTTCTTTTTCTCTTTCCTTTTTCCCATGATTGATCTATAAGACGTGATTATAATGTTAGGAAAAAGTATTGTACAGTTTGATTATATAATATTAATTATTGAATAAAAAGTAAGTCTCTTAATATTAGAGATTCTTGTTTTATCTAATAATTCATGTTTTATAATTCAGTCGGTAAAATAGAAAAACTAGTAATGCTATATCCTTCTTCATTCTCTTCACTTAACCCTCTATTTTTTCATATTGAAGACAGAACTCATGATTCCCACAGCCCAATTAATCATATCAAGAGATTTTACTGATTGAATCCTAACAATTGTAAAAAAAAAAAAAACATAACTGACTAAATTGATTAACACATTACTTCAAGTTCTATATACAAACTTAGATATAAGATTGAAGTAGTCACGTGTAAGGATTTAAGAGTTACTGGTGCTAAGATTAATTATTTAGATGTAACTTATAGCGGGTGTTTAGATTAGTTGTTTTAATACAATTAATAGCTTTTAATGGTTGATAATAATTATTATTTATAATTTAGAATATTTAATTAATTTAAATAGAGCCAACAATTAATAATTGTTTTTCAAACTCAACAACAAACACCCGCATAATTGATAATCAATAATTAACAATTGATATACAATATAATTATTTATATACTTGCAAAAAAAAAAGTATAAATATTTAGATTTTTCTTGCTATATTTTGAAAGACTTACTCTCTTTTGATAATATGATAAATTTTACGAAATAAACCCGCTCTTTGAAAAATGAGGTGATTTTGGTCTATATGACATGTTTGGTTTGCCATTTTTGTCCCACTAAAGCATAACTGCTCTCTCACTTTTTTATTACACTACTATTAACATATTTTACTTTAGCAACCAAAGAAAGGAAGTCTCCACTCTGAGTTCCACTTTTAACATGCATGTGTGTACATATTTTCTTTTTTAGAAAAACTTCTTAATTTCTTACAATGATGGCATCAATATTTTAAGAGTAAAAAGGGACATAATAAGGAAAATTAGGTCTATTGTGTGAAGATGATTGCCTTCTATCTCTTTATAGCAGGCTGGCCTAGTAGTAAGGCTCCATAAGTTGTCAAGCCAATGTCTCATCTAGCTAATATGAAATCTTTACCTCTGCAAACAACTTAAATAATTAAATAATAATTTTATTTTATTAAAAAAATAAAAAATTTTAAATTCAAATCATATAACATATAAGTAAAGCAAATTAAAAAATAAAAAAGAATTATGTTTCATTGTGTAATATAAGATATATATATATATAGAAATGCAATCTCGATCCCTCTTAAGTGGTCCTAATTAAAACCATATACTTTACCAAAATAATTTACAAAGTTTGATTGAAATCTATGAGGTGGCTGTTTCATGTTCGCAACATGTTCACTTTTATTTTAATCATGCTACGTACCCTGCATTTGACTTTGTGAAAATTGTCCGGTTTGACTCCACAACAGGCTTTGTTCCCTACCCTGTTTCTACCACCTGGATAAGGGGCTTCGTTACTTTGAAGAACCTCTTGATGCAATTCAAGCAAGTTTCAATAATGATAATTTAAGTGTATGTAAGCCTAAAACTTTTTGATTATTCTGTGCTTTACACGCCGCCTTATGTACTAAAAAGGAAAAATTTACATCTAATTCTTGCTTTTCTATACATGACATTAACAATGGTCAAGAATTGGTAAATGGGCCTGGGCTGAAAAAGAACTGGTAAATGAGGCCAATTCATTTGTGGGCTACTGGGCATTGTACTCTGGAGTCTGGACCAAATCCCAAAATCCCTAATTCCTTATCCAGTTGTGAGAAAATCGAGGTTTTTGGGTCATCTGGAAAC
>BPVZ01000160.1:336191-347319 GCA_020521535.1 Rubroshorea leprosula | reverse complement strand
AAAAAATATTCTTAACAACTCAAATCTTCAACACTAAATTTTGACTCTTAACTAAATTTCCTGACTCTGTTCCTGTTTGATGGCCATTGTATTTTATTGTGTATGGTTGTATTATGACTTTAGAGGCCATTGCATTTATTGTGGCGGTGGGTTTTGGCTTAAGCCATTCGCCCAATCATCAAGAACAATCCAAGCAGAGTGGGCGCGAGAAAAATACAAGAGAGGTAAGAGCGCTTTAGGTGAGGGTGAATAAGAGTAAAGTGGTTAAAATTCTTTATTGAGTGATTTTGAGTGTCTCATATTTAAAAATATTGTAAGTGAGATTTTGATGTATTTAATTGAGTATTTATAAAAGTATTATAAATTATATATTTTTATTTAATAATAAATTTTTCATTGTGAGTGTCAATGAACATAAACTCAGTTAATTAAAATTAGACTATGTAAATTCAGTATTTTTCTTTTGGTGATGCATTTTATCATTTCATTAATTTTTTAATGTTGCAGTGAGTTGACCAAAATCTCAAGTTATTTGCTTCAACTCGCTTAGACTTGTTTACCAGGTCTAGGTTGCCAACTATTTGATAGCGTGTAGCCTGGATTGCTTGACCATTTTGCCAGGTCCAGCACGAGGGACGAAGCCAATGAAGGACAAGGAGGGCAGCCACCCCCCCTAAACTTCTAAAAAATATTTAATATGGTACTCTAATATTTATTTGTTAAAACTTTTCACTTTTATAATATGAATTTCAAGAACCATCTCAAATGTAGAGAAAATATATAGGACTTGTAATTGCACCAAACTAGAAGTCTTTCTTCAGTTCGCGTCTGTACTCCGGGATGACCTGCAAAGCCCCGAGGTGAAACTCGGGGTAGACACTCCGATGCTTAACTCAGCAATAATCGGGGCTACTTTTAGAGCGAAGATAAAAAGAGCTTAGGGTTGGTTTCAATTACCTTTTGACGTGGCCCTTGGGGGGTATTTATAGGTCTCAATGAGGAACCCACGTGGCATGCCAAGCAAGATATTCGGGATCTGATGTGTATCTCCAGATGGTTATTTTGGGATCGGGATTTTGAGAGGTATTCAGATGCAAGGATGTCCACCTTAACTGCTGTGCAGCTCATCGTAAGGGATCAGGTGCGGGCATGCTCATTGTCACTGTCATGCAGCTATTTGAGCGGGAAGCTTTGGATTTGTCCTTCACTTCGGTCATAAAGGAATTACTGTAGCAGTCCGAGGCTTAGCACCTCGGACCTGTCCTTACACTATGAAAGGAGAGAGACACTTCGATTAACTCAAACTCAGAGGTTCGTATACATTACCTGATTTCGGTTTCGAAAGCTTGCTGTAGAAATCCCCAAATGTTGCGGCAGTTCACGCGCAAGAAATACACAGTAATGCTTTTCGCAGAAGTTTTGCAAAAAAAGAAATACAAGTAAACTTATTTCTGCAGAAAAAATGCCTATTTATACTTATGGGCAAAATTAGATCTCAACAGCTGAGATTCATTTAATCTTACCGTTCCTATTCACACCGTTTGGAATTCGACGGCCAACCCCAAACGGTACCGTTTTGAACTCGACGGTTCGTTTTTTAAAACTTGCCCGTTTATCTTTTTACGGCCGCATTTATTGCGCACGTCATTCCAAGGACAACTGTCACACCACGCACTACCCCTTTGTCAGACTTCCCAAATGGGCCCACTTAAACTCATTTCAACACTCTCGCTTACTTATACAGATTCTCAATTTTTGCAAGTGTTTCACTTCGGCTCCGGCCATAGCGATCCTGCATTACATGTTTCACATCAACCCCGATCATTATATTTTATTATGGCTCCGGCTATTACGACCTCGGTCATTATATTTTATTATGGCTCCGGCCATTATGACCCCCATCTTTACACCTAAGCCTAACTCAACACTTCTGTTTATTTTTATATTACACTTTTTAACTTGCAAAGTGTTTCGCTTCGGTTATGGCCACAGTGACTTAGTGCGACATGTTTCACTCTGGTTCCGGCCATAGAGACACGTGCTTTACTTCGGCTCTGGTTACTGTGACTACATGTCACATATTCTACCACGGCTCCGGTCATCATTTTTTATCATAGCTCCGGCCACCATGACTTCGGTGATCATCTCTTACTATGGCTACGGCCACATTGACTCCGGTCATTACTTTTACCATGGCTACGGCCACGATTACTCTGGTCACACTCTCTTCTTATCGCACACGGCTATGTATGCATTTGAGTTACAAATTTTATTTCTTTATTTTACTTCTATGATTTATCCGTAATTCTCTTTGTTTATGTACTCCCCTCATTATTCCCCAACAACATCATTCACAAGTGAATGACTTCGGAGGGGGAATAGTGTAAGGACAGGTCTGAGGTGCCAAGCCTCGGACTGCTACAGTAATTCCTTTATAACCGAAGTGAAGGACAAATCAAAAGTTTCCCGCTCAAATAGCTGCATGACAGTGACAATGAGCATGCCTGCACTTGATCCCTTACGATGAGCTGCACAGCAGTTAAGGTGGACATCCTTGCATCTGAATACCTCTTAAAATCCCGGTCCCGAAATAACCGTCTGGAGATACACGTCAGATCCCGAATATCTTGCTTGGCATGCCACGTGGGTTCCTCATTGAGACCTATAAATACTCCCAAGGGCCACGTCAAAAGGTAATTGAAACCAACCCTAAGCTCTTTTTATCTCCGCTCTAAAGGTAGCCCCGATTATTGCTGACTTAAGTATCGGAGTGTCTACCTCGAGTTTCACCTCGGGGCTTTGCAGGTCATCCCAGAGTACAAACGCGGACTGAAGAAGGACTTCTGGTTTGGTGCAATTACAGGACCTAAATAAAAACTTTTCAAAAAGTAAGGATATGATCTAAATAAAATGAACTTATGTCAATTTAATTAATGAGGAATTGAGATTTTTAAACATTTTCTCATTTATTAAGGAAAAAAAGATAAACTGCATTAATAATCACTCACCTTTATCATAACTTTCAATTTAGTCACTATCCTTCTAAACATATAAATTTAGTCATTGACCTTTTGTTTAATATGCTATCGTTCATCACCTCTATTATCTCTTACAAATTCCGTTATATGATAACATAGATGATAATGTGGTATGATGGCATGACATTTAATGAAACAAAATTATAGTTTAGCTCAAAAAAAATGAAAGTCAATTGGTGAAATATATATATATATATATTTGTAGTATTAATTTAGTCATTGTCCTTCTAAATTTGAAAAACTAGTCACTAACCTTTCTTTTAACATGCTGCCCCGTTCTTCACCCCCCTTTATCTTTTACAAATTCTATTTAGTGATGACATAGGTGATGATGTGGTGTGATGAAGTGACCATTAGTTAAACAATATTACAATCGCGGTACAAAAAATCAACAATAGCAAAAAAATTTCAATTAAAAATACTGTATGATCCCCACAACCTTAAAAATTAACAAATAAATCAATTTTTAACTACTGTATGACAAAATAGTAACATACTAATACAAAAGCTTTTCTTTAATTTTCTATAAATTTTAATGGTTAATTGTGTAAATTACCTCTCAAAATTATTGTGTTGAAGTAAATCATCATAAAAAAAAATGTTAATATAATTTATCACATAAAATTTTTATTTTCAAAAAATCAATTCACATTTTACTGTTGTCATTAAATTTTGTTAAACTATTTTTTTTAAATCTAATGAAAAGTTAACAATAATCATTAAATTTAAGTCGATTTTTTAAATTTGAAGTGGTAAATTGTGTCAACATTTTTGTTTTTTTTTTTTGACAATTTGTTTTGGCACAACAATTTTAGGAAGAATCTACACCTTTTACCTATTTTAATTATTTATTTTTTAAAAAAATATTTAGAAGGTATAAGGGTACCTTCATTTATTAAAAAATATTAAAATCAATCTAATTGATAAATTTAATAGTAAATTTATTTATTTATCTATTTTCTATATTTAATTTTAACCACTTCTTTCTCTTTCTTTTCATAATTAATCTTTTAAGTAGTTGGATTCTTAACTCCATGTGATCATCACATTCTCAAAAATTAAAATATTTTAATTAATGCTACAAATATATTATTTTTTTTCTTGTCATCTATTGACCTTTTTTTTAGCTAAACTGTAATTTTGTTTCATTAAATGCCATGCCATCATGCCAGATTATTATCTATGTCGTCACTTAATGGAATTTGTAAGAGATAACAGAGGTGATGAACGGCAGCATATTAAAAAGAAAGGTCAATGACCAAATTTACATGTTTAGAATGATAGTGATTGAATTGAAGTTATGATCAAGACGAGTGACAATTAGTGTGGTTTACCCAAAAAAAACCTTTAATTTTCTATTTAAACAACTTTAAATTCATAGTTTTATTTAGCATTGTAGACACAGAAAATTATTGGCCAATTGAAAAATCCCGTGTGTTAATTTAGGTCTTGAAAAATAATATTATTCTTCACCTATTAAAATTATTTTAATGGTATCCATGGATTAATCACAACATGACGTGTGTCCCAATCGTAATTCAAGATACATAAAGGAAAAGTCCTGTTCTTCGAGAAAGAATATAAAAATATATATACATATTCATTAAATTAAAGTATTTATGGTGCCAATCAATAGGATTAAAATATTCTTATTACTTGTTAAATAAAAAAAAATTTCCTATCCTAAGTTACCAAGGAAATAGTTGGTAGAGAAGTTTTATCCTCAAAGAACTCCTCAATGTTCCTACCAATAGAATTAAAGTATTCCTATTACTTGTTAAATAAGAATAAAATTCTTATCCTAAATTGCTAAGTAAATACTTAATAAAGAAGTTCTAAGTCTAAAATAACTCCTCAAAACTATACCTATAAATAGGGTATCTCTCTAAACTTTTCAACACACACTTTAGAAGCAGAAAATCCTAAAATAAATTTTAAGGATTAAACTTTTTGAAGATCTCTCATTAATGAGGAATAATTTAAAGACCCTGTTAAGAGAGATTCGCCAACCTTGTTACGAGGGATTCAAAAAACCCTACTATGAGGGATTTGAATACCCTGTTACAAGGGATTTGAACCAAATAAAAAAATGCACTACAAGCAAATTTATCTTAGTGACAAAAGTTTTTCGTCAATATATACCCTTTTTCCGTTAGCATAGACCCTCAGGGACTATTCCGACGGAAGAGCTTTTTGTCGGTGCAAACACTATCACTATAGGGTATATACCGATGACTAATCTGTGGGTATAGACCCTGTATACCCTGGGATCTATTCTAATGGAAGATTTGTCCGTTGGTATAGACCTTGACCTTTACAGATGAATAATTCTGTTGGTATAGACCCTAAAAATTTTAAAAAATGTTACCGTGGGTATAGACCTTTACCCTTACAAATGGATAATTCCGTTGGTATAGATCCTTTTTTTTTTCTTTTTACAATTGGTAATTCACTTTTATTTTATAATTTTCTCCTACACTTATTCTTTTGCTGTATTGATAAAAACTTAACACATTTTATTCATATATTGAGAACAAATGGTACTCTAACCCATTTTACAATACACAAAAATCTCTATAAAATAAATTTCCCATCAAACAATAACATTCATTCACTGCCCTTTTTATCCACTACAATATAATATGGAAATTCAAATAGGAGAATCCAACTGTAAACACACAAAATAGTAACTATGTTAAACATACTTGGCACTTATCACCGTTCTTTAGCTCCTTCTCCAACTTTTCCATTGATACTGAAAGCCTCCCAAGTTCCCCAAGCTGATTTAAGAAGAATATTCATATAAAGATCTAAAGCTTGTGAAGAATTTAATGGCACAACAATTATAGCAGGAGAGAACTTTATATAACTAATAATGATCAACAAACCTCAATCAAGCTGCTGCAAATTGAAGAACCCATCCAACAGAAAAGGGATATCCACCCAAGCAGCTCAGCACGTTCCTTGTTCTACAAAAAATAATAGTTTATTTTTTTTTCCAATTAACATTTCTTACAGAATCCAACCACAAGTTATATAAAATCAAATATTGATAAAGTAAACTTCATACCTTATAGATACTTGTTCTGCCGAGTCAAACAATTTGATTGAGAAATAAGAAAGTCGATAATAGTGCATTCTTTGACTGAAAGAAGAATTAATGAATTCATCACAAAAATAGAGTCAATTAAAAATCCAAAGGAGAACTATAGGAAAACGTTTCTCTATAGTACAATCGTACCTTCCCCAGCAGAACAAGTGGGAGGGGAGTTCCTTGAGGAACTGGGCTAATAAGAGCATGCAAATCCTTGACAAGAAGACCACATATGAATGAATACAGAACATTTCATAATTTCATACAGTAGATAAGTATAAAAATAAATTGAGTCATGTAGGTTTAAAGAATTTCAGGTAGCCCAACTCCTAATATCATGCCAATAATCACCTTGGAATGTTCAAATGTGCCAGTATTTCTCAATCAGAAAGCATGCAACAACAAGGGCAGATGTCTAATTCTATTATATATCTTTATAATTCTATTATAACCCAACAACAGCTGTATCTTTTCCAAGAAAGGAGGTAGTCTTAACAATGTTTTGCTCTGATCAACACTTGATGATAATATTCAAAAAGATAGAATAATAAATGGAGTTTTTCAGTTAAGACTAAAGAACTTCTGAAGCAAAATCAAGAAATTTTAATTTTGCATTTAACTTACTTCTATGCTCAAGAGGGAATTAAGGCCATCCTCCGAAGGTCTCAATAACTCTTCATCCTATAGAGAATATAGTTTGTGACTAGCATACACCATGGAAAAAGTATTAAAATTATACAAACAGGGGAAGAAGTGAAAGAACCAAACTTACCACAGTGCATGGTAATCCACAAACAAGAAACCTTTGGCACTTCTTCCTCACCCTGCATATCTACTTGGTTAAAAGAACAAAACAAAAAAACCCTGGTAAGTAGAATAGTGATGTCAAGTTAAACTAAAGTAGGAAAAGAATAACACCATCAAACACCACAATCAGTAAAGTCATATGGGGATTGGGGGATATTGATGTTATCATGAGCATTCTTTTGCTGGTTTGAGCAAGTATCTAACACCTCATTTTTTACTAAAGAATAATATAAGCACTAAATCAAGACAATGCAATTTGGAAACAATGAGATTTGTACAAATAAGGACATAACCTTTCAAAAAAATTTTAATTAAGGATGTGACCCTTACTCATTACTAGTTAAGGCTACCACCTTTCCAAAGTTTCTAATCAAGGATATGATCTTTTTGATTTACCAATCAAGGCTACTACCTTTCAAAATTTTCTAATCAAGGATATAATGATATACATCCAATTAATCCCTCTTTAGAAAAATCAAAAAGGTTATATCATTAATTAGAAAATTTTGAAAGGTGGTAGCCTTGATTAGTAAGAAAATAAGGTCATATCCTTAATTAGAAATTTTTGAAAAGTTATGTCCTTATTTGTATGAAATCTCAAAGAGCAGCATACCAGAATATAGATTGTCGTGAAAACCAGTGCTGTTGTTCTTGATGTGACACAAACATAGCTAAAAGTGTAGAGTTGTTTATTTAAAGGAATTGCTGCAACAAGAAAAAGGAAAATTAGAGTAGATAAATATAAAAACCATATCTTAGATAAAATCTTAGATAACAATGAACATAAGTTTTGACAGGTTCACTTTTCTCACCATGAATGAAATGTAGAATGAGTCCTAAAACAAGGAAAAAAAGTCCCATGATGACCCAATGCTTCAATCTATCAGAATGACCCTGGAAGTGCAAATTTATCAAGGAAATGAAGCTTAAAGCTTGAAATGTTGACTTTGAGCCAAGTAGCATAAAACTAACCTTCAAGTATATAAGCACATGCCCAAAATGTGCTCTAATAATTGTGGAAAGAAAGGAAGATATTGAACTGCAATCAACACATATTCATTCATTCATTATAATAACTGAATAAATATAAAGCATTAACATGGAGCTATTGCTCCTCCATGATGCATTTGAAGTGAAAATGATGCGGAAAAAAACCTTAGGATCCCTTCTAGTTCAAAGGGGGCATGACACCATGATGGAGCATCTTTTCTTAATGGACCCTAGTATGGGGAATTCTCAGTGCAGGCCTGCAGCACATCAAAGAGGATTAAAGGTTTCATATTGCTCACTTACAAATGTAGATGAGCTATAGATAGAATCACTACAAAACACACCTTAGATCTTCTCCATGCAGAATCTTGGTACATGTGATTGATTCCTAATACTGATATGTTTATTAGTACCATTGCATTACAAGGAGGATCGAGTTTTCCTCTCACTCTACAAGTTACCTAAATGCGGTTACAAAATTAGAGAGATCAATAGGTTATCCATTATAGCATAATACCTTTGAAGGTCACATTTGCAGAAAAGAATGAAATAATCACTAAATAATGTTAAATCTCACAAAAGACTGTTTCTTATTTTTATCATTACAACTATCACTGAACTGCTAAACAGTTTATAATGTTTTTATATGTTCAATAACCATAACCCTGATGGCACCAAAACTTTAATATCAAACAGATATATATAAAAACAAAGCATTGTCTATCATATAAGGAGAAGTTAAAGGATCTGCAGCATAATTTAAGGGCAAAGAGAGCTTACAGAGAAAACCTTCCCATAATCATCACTATCCTTGTTATGGATAGTGAAATGCCAATTAGGAACATATATTCCATACATAAAAGTAGAGTAAACAATAAGTGAAAATACACCCATTTCCTTGCAAATTGAGATACAGAAGGTTATTAATAAACATTATACTTATAGGATGCAATTTTGAGTCTTAAGACCAAGAAAAAGCCTATATGCACTGACCAATGCCGACAGTGACACTTGAATATAGAGAAGTGGCCATGTGAAAGAACCTTGCTTGCTCCATCTTTTAGAAAGATCTCCAAAATAGCCACCAACAAGTATGAGAAAGCTATTCTTTGCCAAGAGTAAATTGATCATTACTACATAGATTATGCCCTAAAAAAAAAAAAAAAGAACTAAATCATGCCATAAACACCAACAAAAAATAAATAAATAAACTTACTTGCAAAATTCCATCGAATCTTATCATTTTCATATCAACCCCATAAGTTAGTAATTCGTCAGGAGCATGAGAAAACCCCCCTTCACAACATAACTATGAAAAGTTAGGAGATTGATTCTATAAATAGTTAATTTTAATACATTTCATTGTGAAATTTCTAATATCGGTGAGAAAGAAAATGAAAGTAACCTTGTAACAAAAGGCCCAACAAGAAGAGCTTCAAAGTCCTAAAAATCACCTTCCTGAAAGCTTTGCGTCGTCTTGATACCCTCTACATGAAAAATTAACCATAATAATGGCAATAAAAAAATTAAAAAATTAACTTAAAACTCCATCTGAAGCAGAACCAGAATTGAATAATGAACATTTTCCCTATTATATATCATTCTCAAAAGGAAAATAAAACTTGGTAATGGGTATACTAATTAACTCTTCTTTCTACTTTTCATTTCATTTTTGTCATAGTGAAACCAACCTTAAGAGCAAGTGGAATAGCCATGCCGATGATGAAGTGGAATTACAAGGGTAAGCAAAAAGAGAATAAAAAATCATACCTAAAAACTTGCCCAAGGAAACAGAGATTTCAGCAATGGAATGACAAATTCTCTTCACCGTCGACACCTCCCAAGTAGCCATAACTTGCAAACCTCTTTCTCCTTTCTCTGTCAGCTTCCTCTCGAAATCCCCCTTTTCTCCCTATTAACAAACTATTTATAGGGGGTAAGAGGATGCCTTAAACCTATGTCTGATCTTACCCTCACAACCCTCTAATTTGCCTTCTTTGATCTCCATCGTCGGGTCGCACAAGCCAAAATTGACCTCCGACCATGGCTTTTTTCTATGGGTAAAGGAAAGTACAGGGAGCGGGATCAAACAAGAGCTTTGAGTCTTCTTCTGGTGGCCTTCCAGACGGCCAAACATCTAATTAAATTTTGGGTTTTTGAGTTCGAATGGCTTCAAATGAATTTTGGAGATTTGGGGAAGGAAGCTCGAAAATTAGAGAGGGAAAATGGGAAATCCAAGGAGGGAAGTAAAAATGAAGCTAGCGGCGAAGGAAAATAAAGCGTTTGAGAAATAGGGAATTATACAGACGGAACAGTAATCCGTCTATATCCATCTGTATAGATACATTTATATAAACGGATAATGATTTTTGTCAGAATAGATATACTCTATACAGATGGATAAATATAAATCGTTTGTATAAACCAACCTTATACGAATGGATATATTTTTTCGTTGGTATAGACTGATTTATATTGACTGCTTAAGTTTTTTGTTGATATACGTAGATCTATATAGACGGACTTCCATCCATTGGCATAGAGTTCCATTAGTATAGGTCATTTTGTTTGTAGTGATGGTTGATGGAAAGTTTGAACTATGCACTCTGAATTGACTTGCACCAAACCAGAAGTCCTTCTTCAGTCCGTATCTGCACTCTGAATTGACCTGCAAAGCCCCGAGGTGGATCCTCAGGGTAGACACTCCAATGCTTAAGTTAGCAATAATCGGGGCTACCTTTAGAACAGAGAAACAAGGAGCTTAGGGTTGGTTTTAATTACCTTTTGGCGTGGCCCTTAAGGGGTATTTATATGTTCCGATGAAGAATCCACGCGGCATGCCAAGCAAGATATCCAGGATCCGATGTGTATCTCCAGGCAGTTATTTCGGGACCGAGAGATTGAGCCAAGCAAGATATTCGGGATTTGATGTGTATCTCCAAGCAGTTATTTTGGGATCGAGAGATTGAGATATATTTATATGCAAGGATGTCCATCGTAACAGCTGTATAGCTATTTGAGCGGGAAGTCCTGGATTTACTCCTTATTCCGGTTATGAAGGAATTACTGTCATACGTCCGAGGTTGGGCACCTCGGACCTGCCCTTACAATGCTACAACTTGATCCTTCCTTTGTGAGGGTACGTAAGCAGCTTGATACCAAATTCCAAGTTCAGTCAAACCAAATAAAAAAAAAAAAA
>BPVZ01000160.1:294767-308436 GCA_020521535.1 Rubroshorea leprosula | reverse complement strand
GTGGGATTCCATAAAATTAATGGGAGAAAGAAATTTCAAATTGAATGATTTGAATTCATCAATGGTGACCGTCAGAAACTATGCCCATCACATCAACAAAGATGTCGGCATTTAAACAATGATCATTTGTGAAAATTTCAAATGGTTTTCCTATATCAATGGTAGCCAATCACTGAAGTTATTTCCTTCTTCGACGAAATCTCATTTTAGATCCGGGTTTCTGGCAGCTCTTTGATACTAACCACAAAATCTAGATGGAATTCAATTATCTTTTGGCATCTATTTTTCAATTCTTGACAAGGATTTCATCTTTAGCATGAGAGTTGAGAAGGTCGTTGTCCTGCGTTGGCGAACTACCTTACCGGAATCCAAAGAGAGAAAATAGAAGGGAGAGAATGCATTTTGGGAGAAGACGACGAGGAGTAGAATGGGAAAAAACAATCTTATTCAGCTTAATTCCATGGGGATGATGGGTTAGTTTTTATTGAAGAATGACGGGCTTGGATAAAACATGAGACACAGTGTATCCCATCCTCTGAACATCCCAGACGTGGGATACATTGGGACAAGATAAAATTTATGTTCTATCCCATGTTCTATCCGCCCCTCCAAACGTGCTCTAAAAGACTTTTAACTTTTGTGTGACCTTTAACATATCGTAGCGTTGCAGTACCTGAGGCCCTCCTAAAGGACACGGCAGGACTGAAAGCTCCGGCTACCCATTTAAGGTATTGGGATTGGAATTTTCTATGATTAATTGCAATAAATGGACTCTGTAACTCTGCAATTTCTGCAGATGAATACATTATAAATTCCCCATTCACCAACTTGTGAAGACACATGGTAAATGCTCTGGCTTTCTGTCTTTGGGTTCTAGTCTCGGCAATGCCTTTCATTTCAACCTTCTCTCCCCAAACCCCGTTCTAGTTTTTACTGAAAGCTTTCGTTTTCTGCGCAAAAGTTTAATCCGTGTTCATGGTTACCAGCTTAGAAGCTTTGGTTTTTGTTTTCTTGTAGAAATTGAGAGTTTCGTTGAGCAAGAGCATCCAAAGCAGAAAAATTAAACCTGAAGTTCTAACTTTATTTGGAAGTCACATGCACATATACTGATAAATGAACTACCTTCATTATTTTTAATTTTCATTCAGATGTGTTGTAACATAGAAAATGGTAAAATAATATATGAATCCTAATTTTCATTCATTGGAACTCGGGGTTACGTTGGATGAATCTTAAGGCTTGAAACTATATAGGAAAGGACATGGAGGAGCAGGAACCAGGACAGCACCTCCAAGGCATCGCAGTGACCATGCGTATGTTAGGCCCCCGTAATGGCTCAACCTGCCCCTACAAGTTTCTAAAATAAATTTGGCTTCATTCCACCGCTGTGGTCTTCTAGTGACACCATGTTGGTGTAGAACAGCCTTCCATACCATTCTGCTAAAGGGACACGCAAAAAACAATGCAAATGTGGCTCCTCCTCATACTCACTCTAGGTCTTTGCATTGGAATTTTTTGTGATTAACCGCGGTAAATGTTCTCTCTCGCTTTGCAATTTCTGCAAATGAATAAAACATAAATTATCCATCCACAAACTCACGAAAACACATGCTAAAGGGCTCTAGTCGAGTGGCTTCCCCCTTCATGTTCTTGGGATTCTCCTGGCAATGCCCTTCATCTCCCTTCCCCCAATCCCATTTTGGTTTTACTACTACTCACAGATTTTCTTTTCTTCATAAATAAGGCCAATATTAATTTGCTTTCTTGTAGGAATTGAGGGTTTTTGTTGATGTGGTTGGTGGTATTTTGCAGACAAGAGAACGAGAAATCGAGATGAAGAGTGGCTCCCTGCTAGAGCTCAGGTTTTAGTTTTTTCTATCTTGTATTTCATTCATCACATATATGTATTTTAAAGATTACAAATCGAAGGCAATCCAGTGCCAACAGTAGAACATTGAGTGTTGTCTGTTCTAACAACTCCACCAAATCCATTAAACACCATACATGAATGATATACAAAATATCTGAAGACAGGGTTCCTGGAAAAATACAACCAAACACTAACTTAAGAGTTATATTGCAAATACCATTCCACCTTTGAGCATTAACAGTTTTGCTGAGCAAGAGCATGAAAAGCTGAAAAAGCCAGAAGTGCTACCTTTATTTGGAAGTTACATGTAGGTATATATTGATAATAGAACTACCTTTATTATTTATAATTTCCATTCATGGAAACTCGGGGTTTATGATGGATGAATCTTTAGGCTTGAAGCTATAAAGGAAAGGACATGGCGGTGCAGGGACCAAGAGAGCACCTTCAAGCATCATGGTAACCGTTCTCATTTTAGGCCATTGTGATGGCTCATCTTGCACACACCACATTGCCACCTTCACCAGCATCTCCACCCTCCCCATGTCATTTATTTCTTCTTCATCATTTTCCACCAACTTTCCCAGATTCCCTTCGCTGTAGCAATCGTATGCCCATTCTGTCAAGATTGCTGCCTCATCCATCTCAAGCTCAACACATCTTCTGCAACAAAAGATCTCCAGCAACATAACTCCGAAGCTATACACATCTACCTTCACCGTGATAGGGGTACTCCTGAACCACTCCGGCGCCACATACCCTTTCGTCCCCCTGATGCCTGTCAGCGTATGGCTCTTGCTGTTAATCAAAAGTTTTGCCAATCCAAAATCTGAGATTTTTGCAGTGAAAGAGTCATCCAGGAGAATGTTCTGAGGCTTTATGTCACAGTGAATGATCTGAGTGCTGCATTCTTCATGCAGATATGTTAGTCCTCTGGCAATTTCGAATGCAATCTGCAATCTCTGTTTCCAGCTAGGCCTCAGAACCCCAAATAGGAAGCTAGCCAGAGATCCATTCTGCATCAACTCATACACAAGAAGCCGGTTCTCATCCTCATTACAGTATCCAAACAATCTCACCAGGTTCCGGTGGTGAGTATGTCCAATCACATTCACTTCCGTTTTGAACTCTTTCTCCCATTCCCGAATAACCTTTTCTAGTTTCTTCACGGCAACATAATTCCTGTACAGTTCTCCTTTATATAAACAGTTCCAAAGGCACCCTTTCCCAGTTCTTCCTTGAATCCTTTTGTGGCATCTTCAAGTTCTTTGTATGTGAAGCAAAGCAGATTTGTCTCAATCTCTCCTTTACTATGGATTCTGTTGAGATCCTTAAGCTTTCTTTGGTAGAAATAGAACAGAAACAGGGAAATCACAGCCAAAGTAAAAAATGTTGAAAGATACAGATGTGCCTTTCAAGTTAAGATATTTATGGGTTTGGGGTACCCCTTGTGCTCCGTTTTTAATAACTATTACTTTTTGCTGTTCAAAAAAAAAAAAAAAAAAAAACTGATGTGCCTTGTTAGAAACCGAAAAGAAGAAGAATAATTTGAAGAAAGGTTTATTGCTTTCTTGAATAATACTGTTTGTATAATGACCTATATATAGATATTTACAAAGAGAATATTTTAAGACATAAAATATATAAAGAGAATATTTCAAGGCATAAAATATTTACAATAAGTGCATTCACATCTTAACATCCCCTCAAACTTAAGGTGGTTGCGATAAAATCAACTTGAGTTTGGAAAAAGGAGTGCGAAAGTGTCTGGAAAAATGAGCCTTGGTGAAAAGATCTGCTTGTTAATTAGTGGAGCCACTGAAAACCAAATGAATAGTTCCTTGTGCAACATAGTGGCGAGCAAAGTGACAATCAACCTTAATGTATTTAGTGCGTTTATGAAAAACATCATTATGAGTTATCTATATGGTACTCTAATTGTCACAATACAGATTAGTAGCAAGCGGTTGAGGAACACCCATATCTTCCAGTAGCCAATGTAAGTTAAGTAACTCTGATGTGGTGCCTCCAAGTGCTCGATATTTGGCCTCTATGCTAGAACATGATGGAACTGTCTGCTTCTTGTTACGCCAAAAGATTAAGGTGTCACCAAGAAAGAAACAATATCCAGTGGTGGATTTACGATCATTAGAGTCTCCAGCCTAATCACCGTCTGAGTAAGCACAAAGTTCAAGAGATGAGTGAGTAGAAAAGTGAAATCCATGAAACAATGTTTCCTTAACATAGTGAATAATGCAAAGTATTGCTGCATAATGAGTGGAGCGAGGAGCAGCCATAAGCTGAGTAACAATGTGAACTGCATATGCTATGTCAGGGCGTGTTGTGGTAAGATAAACCAGACTACCAACCAATTGCCGATAGTGAGTAAGATCAGAAAATGGAGAGCCATCCATAGGTGTAAGCTTGACATTAGACTTAAGAGGTGTAGAAACACTTTTGCTATCACTAAGTTTAGCTTTAGAAACAAGATCAGAGGCATACTTTACTTGAGAAAGTAGGTAGCCATCATCTGAAGATGTGACTTCAAGTCTTAAAAAATAGCTCAGAACACCAAGATCTTTCATCTTAAATTTTTGATTGAGAGACTGTTTTAACTTCTCAACACCTGTGATATCATCTCCAATAATAATCATGTCATCAATATAAAGAAGTAAAAGAATCATACCCCGAGCAGTCTTGCGAATGAATAGAGCTGTATCATGTGGACTCAAAGTAAAACTAAACTCACTCACAGTAGCACTAAACTTTGCATACCAGGCTCGAGGGGATTGTTTCAACCTGTATAATGCACGTCGTAATTGGGATACCTTGTTTGGAGGATGGTTGAGCCCAGAAGGTGGTTTCATATAAACTTCTTCTTCTAGATCACCATTAAGAAAAGCATTTTTCACATTCATCTGAAACGATTTCCATCTCCGTATAGCAGCAATAGCAAGCAAACTGCGCACCGATGTGAGACGAGCAACTGGAGCAAATGTTTCCTCATAGTCTATTTTCCACACTCCTATGTAAAACCCTTGGCAACCAAGCGTGCCTTATAATGCTCCACAGAACCATCAAATCGTGTTTTGATCTTGTACACCCATTTATAGCCTATTAGAGACTTTTCAATAGGTAGATCAACTAAATCCCATGTATGAGTGTTCTCAAGAGCTTATAATTCATCTTGCATAGCTTGTTGCCAAAGAGGGTTAGCAGAGGCCTCTCGATATGATTAAGGCTCATGTAAAGAAGTAACAACAGGAAAACAATGATAATTGCAAAGGTAGCTAGGAAGGTTTCATAACCGAGTAGGATGACTCGAGGATGGGACAACAAACTCATTTGGAGATTCAACAATATCAAATGCAATATCAACAGGTGATATAGATGAGGAAGTAGAAGAAGGTTCAAAATTATCTAATGCATTACCAGCAAGTTACCAGCAGGTAGATCATCTTATGTAGAACCAGTTGGAGCATGTGGTGAGGCATTGTAAAGCTCATCAGATGTACCTGCATCAGAAACACTAGGGAATAGCTCAACAAAAGGATTAGTAAAAAATGAAAGTTGATCAAAAGATGACACTTTGAAGTTTGATAACGAGGAAAGCGCAGTGTGCTCCCAAAAGACAACATGACGTGAGACTCGAAGTTTTTGTGACATAGGATCCCAACGACGATATCCTTTATGTGTAATCCCATAACCCAAAAAACAACACAATCTAGCTTTAGGCTTTAGCTTGTTATGTTCATGAGGTGGAAGAAGAACAAAACAAGCACAACCAAAATCCTTAAGAAGATCATAAGTAAGAGGAATACCATGTAAACATTCATAGGAAGACTTATTGTTGATCACTGAGGATGAAATCCGATTAATGAGATAAACAGTTGTAAGAGTAGCATCACCCTAAAATCGCTCTGGACAAGAAGATGAAATGGGCAAAGCACGAATAGAATCAAGGATATGTCTGTGTTTGCGTTTAGCTCATCCATTTTGTTCAGAAGTGTAAAGACAAGATTGTTGTGCTAGTGTACCCTGTTCTTTGAGAAAAGATTGAAGTTTAGTACTAAGATATTCAATGGCATTATCAGTTCTCAAAACTTTGATAATTTTAGAGAACTGCGTTTTGACCATGGTAGCAAAATCAATATACATTTGTGGTAATTCAGAGCAATTTTTCATAAGATATATTTAAATAAAACGAGTATGATCATCAATAAATAACATGAAGTACCTACAAGCCCCCATGGTAGGTGTAGGAGATGGACCCCAAACATTAGAATGCATGAGATCAAAAGGAGTAGTAAAATGAGAATGACTACTCAAAAAAGATAAAGCTGGTTGCTTTGCAGATTGACATGACACACAATATAAAGATTCATTCGGAATTGATCCTAATAAACCAATAGAGATAAGTGGATGAAGTTTACTGACTGAGGTATGTCCGAGCCGTGAATGCCACAAATGGAGAGGAGAAACATTAGTAGCAACAAAGGCTTGCAAATTTTGTTGGTATGGAATTTGTAAAGACTCTAATTCAACAACACAAAGCAAGGTTTGGATGAATCAATCATTTGGAAATGATGGTGTATCCATTTTATTATCAAGAATATGCAGATAGTCGAGCTCAAACAAATGCCCTACCTTGCGACTAGTTCCAAGAAGTTGTCTTGTCCATGGGTCTTGCACAGGACAACCATGAGTAGAAAATGTTACTTCAAGACCAAGATCACATAACTGACTAATAGATAGAAGATTATAACTAAGTTTTAGAACTAAGAGGGCATTTGGTAAAGTCAATGACTTTGTAGAAATATTGCCAATGTGACTAACATTCATAGGGGAACCATCAGCAGAATAAATAACAGGAAAGGAATTATTTGGTGACATTGAAGAGAAATGAGCAGTAATTGAAGACATATGATTATAACAACCAGAATCAAAATACTAATGTTTGGTACCTAGATTAGTAGATGAGGCAGTAAGAGCATTAAAAAGATTTAATATCACCTATTTTAGGGATTCAAGGTTGACATTAGGTTGGTTTATCATTTCTTTGACAACCATAGCAGTAGTAGGATGAGTTACAGTTCTTTCAAAACTCGTCATAGAATCAGTGAAACTCATAATATTGAAAAAACTTTAAAAAAATATGAAGAAAAAGAGATGCCAAGATCGAAATAATAAGCCAACAAAATACCTCAGAAAGGGCTAGTAAATCGAGGATAAACAATCCAATCTGTAGAAGAAGAGATTCCAACAATAGAGTTTCAGATTTGGAATGGAATTGAAAATCCAACTCCAAAAACCAAACAACGATGATAAGAGAAAAAAAACCAAGAGCTTACAGTTCTGATACCATGTTAGAAACTGAAAAGAAGAAGAATAATTTGAAAAAAGGTTTATTGTTTTCTTGAATAATACAGTATGTACAATGACTTATATATAGGTGTTTACAAAGAAAATTATATATAGGTGTTTACAAAGAGAATATTTTAAGATATAAAGTATTAAAAAAATATTTTAAGGTATAAAATATTTACAATAAGTGCCTTCACATCTTAACATGCCTAAGAGGACCGAGAGAATGAGATCGAATGGCTTGATTTTGCTTTTTTTTGCTTGGATTTGGATTGAGAGGGTTCAACGGAGATTCACCTGATTTCAGTACCTTGATAAATACTTTTCTGTCAATTTTTTCTTGATTGAACCACCCATTGGAAAGCGGTAGTTTCTTCTTCCAGCAGCGTCCAGTGCCATTGTTCCGCTCTGGTGGCTGCAGTATGGCTACTGCACAGAGGCAGTCAACAATGCAGGACCTACGGCATTCTATCTCATTTACAGACTGCAAGAGTTCGTAGTCAGCAAAGGGCCAATCTACAAATTGCATTGTATTGAACTCAAAACGATCCTCCCCAATAGTAGAGCCTTCCTCGTTACAGTCTTCTGGCTTGCTCTGGTAGTTGGGCCTGCATCCAAAAATTGGATTCTTAGCATTCAGTACAGAAAAGCCGTCTGGGCACCGACATGTCGCCCTCCCATCGTGGTTAGGTTGACAGATGCTGTTGTACCCACAAGGCCCACTTCCCCTTGGATCTGGATTCACAAAGCTGGAGCAGATATCCTCAGGTATATACCACGAGGATGCCCAGGGTGCATCTCCATAGGAGGTCTTGGAGTAAGAATACAGGGTGAAAACTCCATCAAAACCAAGTGTTGCCCTGTAGTATGAGTCCTGTTTTGGGACTGTATTGTTTGGCGCAAGTTCGACGAGACTTCCACTTGATTTCCTGATCAGGATATATCCAGATTCGTTGAAGATCAGACTGGAACCATCTGTGATGTTCAAGTAAAACTGGAAAGGTTTTCCGGTGACGACATCTATTTGATTAAGGACTAGATATCCGGAGGTGAAACGGAGCTGAAATCTTCCCTTCTTGTAGCTTGTTCTGGAGATGGCTGATGAAAGGATGCTGTCTACTCCTAGTTCTTGTCCTGGCAAGATTGTGTCCGTTGGATTTTGGAAGCTCTCCCATATGTTGTCTGAATTCATACCTGTGATGACAAAGTTTCCGGTGTCCAGCATGGCTGCATGGGATACCCCTCCAGTGCCATTTTGGGTGCTGTTAGACCGCCAAAGCTCCATGCCAGAAGGAGCTCTGAGCACTAGGCCATTGGAGGTAAGCTCAACATTGGATTTTATCTCTACAGGGTTGTCTCCATTTGCAGACCAAACTATGGTTTTATTGGGTATCTGGGCAAACCAGATAGCAAGGAGGAATCGATCTTGTTGGTCTGGAACACGGCAAAACCCAAATTCAAAATCACCGGATGGTGATTGCCATGTAAGGTTTTGATCATCGGCATGGAGAACATCGCCCACGCTGACATTGCGGAAACCTTGTTGAGCTGCTGCAAGAAGGAAGAAACTAGTTAGGAGGATGAGCAGCGGATTCCGAACAGCAGCTAGAGATGATGTCATGGTATCAGATGAACTTTGCATGAGAAGTGATTGTAAATCCTAAATCCCTAGAGAAAATTTGGAAGTTTCGTGATTGTCTGAGGTATTTGGAGAAGCTAATCTGCCCTGTTTCAACACGGTAATCGCTTTGGCTGCTTGAGAGCCACACGACTTTGAGTCTTCCAGACAGGACCGGAAAACTGCCACACGATTTTGAGTCTTACGGACAGGACCGGAGAGTAAAGAAAGACGAGCTTTCGTACAACAGTCCAAAACTGTCTCTACCCCTGAAAATGTCTTGCGAAGGTCGTTAAAGGAATCATTAATGATTTTTGAGCCAGAAGCTTCATGTGCTTTTGGTCTGGTTGGTTTCCGTCAGGCTCACCCCAATCCAAATTCTTCCTTCCCATCAACTATCACAAAATTAATTAATTAATTAATGGCAGGGATGTGCATCAGAAAGGGATACATCCATTATTTATAAATATTTTATTTATTTAAATATGAATTATATTTAAATAATAAAAAATTAAGTGAGTGAAGTAATAAATATAAAAATTTAAAATTGTTTATTTAATTTGTTTAATTAAATTATTTAATTAATATGTAAGTTATATTTATGTAATTAAAATTTTATTTAGAGCATTGCTAGTGGCACTTGCCGATTGCACTCTCCAACCAACACTCTCACTTTTATTGGCCACGTTAAAGAGGTTGCCTTTCATAGCCTCGAGCAAGTTCACGTGGCCTAATAAAAAGGCATGTGTTGGCTGGTGAGTGTTGGAGGTGGGTGCCCATTGCATTACTCTTTTATTTATATTTATTGTACTTTATATTTATATAATAATAATTTTTAAAAATAAAAATAATAAAATATAAAAATAAATTGTAAACCAAGAAAATACATATGCAATAATAATAACTTAAATAAATAATAAATTTTAAACTAAATACATGATATATAAAGTAATAATAACTAATGGAAGATTTTTTCACCTAAATTAAATACATAAATATATACTCACAAATTACCTAACACTTATTAAATTAAATATCAAATATAAAGCTTTAAATATTTATATAAGTACTAAATTTAAAAATTATATTTAAAAATTTTCAAATCATGCATTCAAATATAATTTATACATGATTTATACAAAAATGAAAAAAAAGTATATTTTAGTCTGAATTCTTAAGATAAATTAAAATTTTAACTTTAAATTATTTTATTTTATTTAATTAAAAATTAAAATTTTTAATTTTTAAATAAAAATTAAGATTTTAAAATTTTAAAATTAACTAATATGCACTGAATTATCAGAAAACATGCTCCAAGAGATGTAATTCAATGATTAAAAACTTGAGATTTCAAGTTGGAGATCTCAAGTTCAAACCTTGAGTCGGGTAAGAAAAGAATAAAAAAAAAATTATCTCTTATTATATAACTCATTAAAAAATATAAAAGAAGAATTATCTAAAAAACATAATCACCCTATTCATTATTGGGTTCCAATTTCCAGTCTTCCAAGTTTCAATTTCAAATATTAAGTGAGACAAGCGAACAAGACAAGACAACTTGATTTGCACTGAATTCTCCGAAAACATAGTCTCCCTTCAATATTGGGTTTCAATTTCCAGTCTTCCAAGTTTCAAATATCAAATATTAATTACACTTGGCCTTCGGGTTTAATGGTAATTGTCACAATAAAAAGTGCATTTTCCTTTTTGGGCGGATTCGATCCGTCCCATGACCAATTGTTAAAAAAAAAAAAAAAATCAAATATTAGGTGAGACAAGACGACAAGACGACAAGGCCAGACAACTTGATTTTATCGAACGCAAAGCAGCAAGGCAAGAAAGATAAGCTTCCTTGCATATTCAAATTTCAAAGACTTTCTCCCTCTTAAATAAGTTAATTTTTTATAAATATTTTTATTATATTACGAGAAAAGAAGAAAATAATTCTTAAAAAAATTAAATATCAAATTTAAAATAGAATTTTTACTAAAAAAAATAATTAACCACTCAATTTAAACACTGTGTAACCAAATTTAAGAGACTTTCAAAATTTTAAAGCTTGGTCAAATAAATTTTTACTACTTGATTTTACACTAATGCTTACCATTATTACATTATAAGCTCTAGAGTTTCAATTTGTTAAGATTATCTTTTAATGGACTTTGATTGATTATTTTGCAAAAAAGAATTTATTTAAAAAATACTTTAACAAAAGTTTCAGCTAAGAAAAATAAATGTCACCTAATCCTCTCCATCCCTCTCTTGGCTTTGCTTGAAGAATGGAATAAGATGGTAATTATAACTTAAGAGCAAGCTTAGAATACAAAGTTGTATAGAATTGGAGAAGATAAAAACAATGTGATTGAATTGAATTAGATAAAATTAGACTATTTAATAGTTCTGTCATATGCCTGATGTGTGAGAGGATTAAATATAAAAAATATATTTATTAATAAAAATACCTTTATGGTGTAATTTAATACTAACAATTTTATTTTTCTCAAACTTTTTGTGAATTTGAAAATTTTTTACTGTTGATGAAAGATACAATTAATAATTAATTTATTTTATACTTATTTAAATAGAAATCTACTTTATTACTGTTAATATTACTTCATTATTGTTGTTTTGATTTATTAAGAAAATGAAATTAACTTCATTAATTAGTTGAGCTTTTTCAATTTTGTCCACTCCATGATGCAAAGAAGAGGGATTCCATTATTTGATGTGATTATAGTACATGCACTTTATGGTGGCTAGAATTCAACAACTCTTGCGTAGTTATAGTTCAGGTGCAAATCAGTGGGGATTAAGAATATTTTGATGACTTGAATAGAGGGATTGGATGGTGGAGTGAAAGGACAAAGGAGGACGGTGGAAAGGGTGATGGATTGTAATCACTGTGGAAGTAGGAAGATAGGTAGTGACTTCAGCGATGAAAGAAGGAGAAGAATCGAGAGGGAGATGAAGGGAGATGAGGGGTGAGCTATGATCGGAGTCGGTGAACCTATGAAAGCTGATGCACAACACCAGCAAAGACAAAAACTCATTGTAGAGATAGAAAGCCACCAATGACTTAAGAGATGAGGAGTTAGGTTGAGGGGTAAAAATAGAAAATCAAATCTTAAAGGAAAGGTGGGATATATTTTACATTATCCACTTAAAATGAAATAAAAAATTGAAATAAAAATTATCCAAACTCTCTCAAACCTTAGCTCCAATCCAACCATTTGTCCAGCACTCCAAACGTGCTATAAAAGATTTTGACTTTTGTGTGACGTTAACATATCATCATGTTGCAGTATCTGAAGCCCCCCTAAAGGACAAGGCAGGAGTGAAAACCCCAGATACCCATTTTAGGTATTGAGATTGGAATTTTTTATGACTAATTGCAATAAATGGACTCTGCAGCTCTGCAATTTCTGCATAAAACTAAAACTAAGATTAATTCAATATACTGACTATATAGAACTAAGATTTTGGCTTTTTATTTTCAAAAAAAAAAAAAAAAGATTTTGGCTTTTTAACGGTAAATTAGAATATGATTATTTTGTTTATTGTGAATTTATTTTAAACTAGACAGCGTTCTTATTTTAAGAATCAAGGGTACTGAAAATTTCAAGCTGCAGCTAGCAATTAATGCACTTAGCAGGACGACTATTAGTATTTTCTATCGTGCCCGAAGAAAACAGGGTCCCGGTCAACTCCTTTGCACAGTGTTTTTCTAATACCTTTTGATGAGCTAAATTTATATACATATTAATGTAAAATTATTGTCTTGATATTATTAATATTTGAATGAATTTTATAAGGTTTTACATGATTTTCATTCTTTGTGCAGAAAATGACTTGAATGCATAATAATAAGAGTTTTTGGGATTAATTGAACATCTTCTCAAAGTTGAGGGACTGAATCGCAAGAAGAAGGGCACCTCTTCGGGACCTTAATGAGTGAATCTTGAGTTTTGGGATCTAAGTGCTCATTGTACAAAAGTTGGAGGACAAATCTATCATTTTATCATTAAAAAAATTGCAAAAAGAGATCAGAAACTCGACACGAGTGTTGTGTCGATCAGTGTTATCAATTTCGTTTCGTACCGGTCGATATGGCGGTACGTATCGATTTTTTACATTAACCAAAACGATACATAATGCAATTTCATTTCGGTTAAAATCCAGATATTTCGGTCAAAATCCAATGTACCGGTTGAAATTTTGATGTACCGGCCGGTACATCAAAATTTCGGCCGATGTACACTGTCCAAAATTTTTTTTCAAAAAAAAATCCTCCCCTTTTCCGGTGGCTACTGAACCCCTTCTTTGATTTGCTTCGTCTTCTCCCCTTTTCTGGTGGCTGTTAAACTGGCCGGTACATCAAAATTCGGGCCGGTGTACACTGTCCAAATTAAAAAAAAAAAAGAAAAAAGGATCCTTCCCTTTTCCAGTGGCTACCGAACCCCTTGCTTTGGTCTGCTTCGTCTTCTCCCCTTTTCTGGTGGCTGTCGAACCCTTCTGCTTTGGTGATTACTGGTGATAAAGGTGGAGGCTGTGATGATGATGAGATGCAAGAAGATTGTCAAGATCAGAGTCCCAAAGGGGGCTTGTGGCTAGATCTGCTTTGTCTGCTCTGGTTTCTTCTTTTTTTTTTTTTTTTTTTTTTATGGCTGCTTGGTGATTGGTGAGGGTGAGGGTGATGGCGATGAAAGTGATGCTCAGCAAGGGGATGGTGAAGATCCGAGGTGAAAGAACAGAGGTGATGGTGGCGATGGTGGATCTGCAGAAGGGAGAAAAATCAAGTTTTTTTTTTTCTGTTTTCT
>BPVZ01000160.1:220567-241689 GCA_020521535.1 Rubroshorea leprosula | reverse complement strand
ATTTTTAAATATAGATTAAAATTTTATTTTTTAACAATTGGGATTGATATATATTAAATTTTATTTTTTTTATTATTTATTTAATTTTTTTGTAATTTAAATATAATAATTTTTAATAAATAAAATATTTATAAATAACGAAATGTATCTATCACAATACTCACCCCTTTTATTAATTAATTAAAATTAATTCTCTGATAACTATGGGAAGGAAGAATTTGGATTGGGCTGGGCCTGATAGAAACCAGACCGAAAACACATGAAGCTTCTGGCTCAAAAATCACTACTGAATCCATTAACGACCATCGAGAAACATTTTCAGGGATGCTGACAGTTTTCGACTGCTGTAAAGTCGCCTTTATCAACTTTCGGGTCCTCTCTGGCAGACTCAAAGTCGTGTAGCTCTCAAACAGTGAAAGCGATTGCCCTGTTGAAGTGGGGCAGATTAGCTTCTCCAAAACACTTCAGAAAATCAGGAAACTGCCAAATTTTCTCTGGGGATTTAAGATTTACAATTACTTGTTATACAAAGTTTATCTGATTCCATGATGTCATCTCTAGCTATTGTTTGGAATCCACTGCTCATCCTCCTAACTAGTTTCTTCCTTCTTGCAGCAGCTCAAGAGGGTTCCCGCAATGTCAACGTTGGCGATGTTCTCCATGCCGACGATCGAACACTTACATGGAAATCACCATCTGATGATTTTGAACTTGGGTTTCACCGTGCTCCAGACCAACAAGATCGATTCCTCCTTGCTATCTGGTTCGCCAACATACCTGAAAAAACCATAGTTTGGTCTGCAAATGGAGAGAACCCTGTAGAGATAGAATCCAGAGTTGAGCTTACCTCCAATGGTCTAGTGCTCATAGCTCCTTCTGGCATGGAGTTTTGGTGGTCTAACATCTGCAATGTTGAAGTAAAACTGGAAAGGTATCCCTGTATACACATCTATTTGATTGAGGACTAGAGATTCGGAGGTGAAACGGAGTTGAAATTTCCCCTTCTTGTTGCTTGTTGAGGAGAAGGCTGATGAAAGAGTGCTGTTTAGGCCTAGTTCTTGTCCTGGCAAGATTGTGTCTGTTGGATTTTGGGAGCTCTCCCACCTGTTTTCTGAATTCCTTCCTGTGATGACAATTAAGGTTTCCGGTTTCCAGCATGGCTGCATGGGATACCCCTCCAGTGCCATCTTGGGTGCTGTTAGACCACCAAAGCTCCATGCCAGAAGTAGCTCTGAGCACTAGGCCATTGGAGGTAAGCTCAACTCTGGATTCTATCTCTAAAGGGTTGTCTCCATTTGCAGACCAAACTATGGTTTTTTCGGTTATGTTGGCGAATCGGATAGCAAGGAGGAATTGATCTTGTTGATCTGAAACACGGCGAAACCCAAGCTCAAAATCACCGGATGGTGATTGCCATGTAAGTTGTCGATCATCGGCATGGAGAACATCGCCCACGCTGACATTGCGAGGACCCTGTTGAGATGCTGCCAGAACGAAGAAACTAGTTAGGAAGATGAGTAATGGATTCCGAAAAAGGGCTAAAGATGAAATCATGGCATGGCATTGTATTATGGGGCATTTGCTTCTTCAGATGAACTTTGTGGGAAAAGCAATTTATAAGCTGAAGTTCCAGTTCAACACGGTACGTAATTGCTTTGACTGCTAACATTCATGCATGACATGATGACAAGATTATTTTTCTAAAGCCCATAGCAGTCATCGTTCAGTGAAGGTGGAAAACCCAAAGAAGGTACATGGCATCTTCGAAATGTCCCGATCTACCAAGAAATTAAAATATATATATGTAATATTATAGTTACAATATATTATATATAAAAATAAATTTATAATTCTGACATAATATTAAATAAGTGAGTTATATTATTAAATAAATATATATAATATTATAAATAAATTTTTAAATAAAAATAATTAATTATATAATATATTATATTAAAATTATAATACCATATAATGAAACCGTTGGACTCGAAGGTGGAGGACAAGGATCCTACCATCAACATGGTCATATACCCACTGCTTCTGAAGACAGAAATCATCAACTCCTTCCAAATAATATAATTGTCAAGGTTAAGGTTTCTGGGACAATAGTTTTAACATTGGAAACAGTGAACCCGGGATGGGTAAAAAAAGAGGAAGATTGTGAAGTCTGATAAGTAGGTGGAAGACTTGGAGTAGACAAAGTATTGAAATGGGGAAAAAACGAAAGAGTGGGTAGATTTAGTGTGGTAGTTGGGAGAGCATTGAAAATAGGAGTTGGGGTAGAAGATTTTAAATCAGACAAAGAAGAAGTTTTCGAATCTGAACAAGCCATAACTAGAGATTGGCAAGACCTAGAGAACAAGATAAACAAGACAAAAAGAGAACAAATTGGAAAAGAGACTTGGTCGGCTCTGATATCACGAAACCATGAGTAATGCTTCTCATTCAAATAAAGAATTAAAATTGTATATTTATAAGTAGGAAAATAATGTATGCACACCCAAATTTAACATTCAGGTGTGCACACTCTACATAAAAAAAATAAAAAACACCTAATTTATTTTTTTTATGAAGAGTGTACACACTTAAATTTTGAATCTAGATGTGTATCAATCATGATCCCTATAAGTATATACAACATCAAACTACAAAAATTACATAAATATCTTCAAATATAATATATTGTCATATAATATTATAATTATATTACTTTTGAAAAAAAAAAAATTTTTCATTCTTGGGCCGTTTACTCAATCGACTTTTCAGAATTCACCGTCGCGGGCTTCGTCCATGGCTAAATCAAAGACATTATCTCTGGTCTTGTCAAAGACGTTATCTTAACGTCAATCTCCGGTCTTGTCTCATACTACATCCAATCAAAAAGGCTTTTCAAAGGTCAGTTAATTGAAGGCGAGAAAAGTGGTTCTATTTCATGTGTTCTTGGATCTTATGGAGCTGGGCTCGTGGATTCATTAGTGATTTTTGAGGTATAAACTTCATGTATTTTTTGAGATGGTTTCTCCCTAGTCCAATCAAACCCAAATTCCTTCCTATCAGTATCACAGGATTCCAAATGCAAGGTGAGACGAGAGCATGGTTGCATTGTCTTGTTTCAGTCACAGTTTCTGGACTTCAATAGTTCAGAAACTAAAGGTAGGTCATATAAATTTGTAACTTTAATTTTTACCGTTACATTTTTAAATTTGAGAAAATTTATTAATCATTTGAATATTGTGCCAACTAACATGCTCTGGATCCCTTGTTTTCTGCGTACAATTAAGCAAAAGGGAGTTGAATTTTCCTTGCTCTGATACTCCTGCCCTTGCCCGTTTTCAGAATCCATTTGCCTTCTTCATTCCGTAGCTGTGGTCTTCTAGTGACACCAATAAGGATGGCAACGGGGGTCATGGGACCGTCGATACCGTCGGAATTTTTTACGAAAAGTTGGATTTGCCTCTCAGCCCCATTACCCGCAGGGACCCATTTCCAGTGGGGATTCTCCACCCCCACCAATTTATATTATAAAATTAATTTAAATTATTTTTATTTTATTATCTTAAAATAAAATATTTTAAATAGTTAGGTTAAAGTAAAAAAATGTAGATCTAGTTTGGTTTAAAATAATTGGACTTTAATATTAAATTAAAATTAAAATTAAGTAATTGGTATGCCTATGACTATAAATTAATATTGAAATTGTGCTAGATTTAATAATTTTTTCTTTATTTTTTCAATATTTCACAGAGAATAAGACCTTTGCGGGGATCCATGAGGGGAAAAAATTAATATATTAATACGTAAAATTTTGGGATCACCAATTTGTTGTGCTGCAGAGAAGTGGAGTTATGGCTGCTGTGAGTGCCCTCCCTCCCAACCCACCCCCTTCGATAGAAGAAAGTGACTCTTTGGAGCGTAGCACCAAGAGAGTGAAGGACGATATCCCCCATTCCCCCCTCCCTATATCAAATGTTGACTCCATTGCCCCGGAGGTTGCCCCCCCAACCCAGAAAAATTTTAAAGATACGTTGATCGATGGGTGTTCAGAACACACCCCCCCTGTCGTCACGTTGGATGAACTCATGGCTGTAGGATGCAAGGTTTCAACGCAAACTCCGATGGTTGCGGATGATGTTTCTGGAACCCCCAAAAAACCTATCCCCAAGGCGTTTATCCTAAAGGAGATATGGCAAAAGTTCTGTGTTCCTTGGAAGAATTCCTTGATCATTAAATTATTGGGGAAACGGATTAATTATCATATGCTATGTGCTCGGCTATCTAGTGAATGGAGAACAAAAGGAGAGTTTGAGGTTATTGACATTGGTAATGGCTATTATGTTTCCAAATTTTCTTCTTCGGAGGATTGTTCCCGAATACTCATAGGAGGTCCTTACAAATTCTTTGATCATTATCTGGTAATTCAACCTTGGGAACCCAATTTTCAACCCTCCAGAGCAAAGCTACCGAAAACTGCAGTTTGGGTTCACTTATTTGGAGTACCAATCGAATGTTTTAATGAGCCAGCGGTTCTGTATCTGGGCAATAAAATTGGTAAAGCTATTAAGGTTGATAGAACAACCCTTTTAGCACAAGGGATGAGTTTGCTCAAGTTTGCGTGGAAGTGGATTTGAATGAGTCATTACCGTCTATGATTGACCTAGATCTAGAGGGGCTTCCCCAATCGTTAATTCTTATTGAATATGAAGGGCTTCACAAGATATGCTTTGAGTGTGGTGAGTTCGACCATAAGAAGGAGAGCTGTCATTACAAGTCTCCACAACCGCTGTGGTAGCCATAGGCTCCACCAAATGGAGCAGCAACTATCCAGGCTAACCCTACTACGAAATCTTCGGAAAAGAATAGGGATGTTCCAGATTTAGGGGATAACTTTATGGCATACGGATCTTGGATGGTGGCTAAGCGTAAGCCACGAAAGGTGGCTAAAAAGCAGGAACTTTCTGTTAATGGTGCTTCTTCCACTCCCAATGGATCGCGTCGTGATAATGATGGGAAGGTTTTTCAATCAAGTAATAAGTCTAAGCCGGTTAATCGGGAATTGGGTGTTGCTAGTAACAGATTTGCAATAATTGCTGAAGTGGAGGAATCTTCGGGTGTGATCCCTAATTTGAAGGAGGCTGATTCTGGTAGTGTTCCTGCTCAAAGAGATAATGAACCTGGATAGTCTAATATGGATATAGCCCGCAGTTCTAATACTAAAGACTAGGTAGTGGTTGCTAAAGTGGTTGATAATACCAAGGCCCAAAATAAATCAGGCCGAAAGAAGGACAAGACCAAAAAGGTTTTGGGCCCAGTGGTCAAGCCTTCCAAGCCCTCTAGGTCTAAGTCTTTAGACTCGGCCTTGATACGAAAGTCCATCAGTGATAAGCCAAAACAACTATTGTGTGTTGCTGCATCCCCTCCAATTTCCCTTCCTTATCCTATTGAAAGTTGTTCTCGTCAAAGTTCTAGGGGTCTCAATGGTAGCATGAATCTATCTAAAATGGATGCAGTTCCATCCCTCCCTCCCAGTGAAGCAGAGCATGTCCTAGGGAACTTAGGAGTGCAACAGCTTGGCGTGTTGCAGGCTCCGTCGCTAGAAGAGCCTATCTCAGTTATGGCTTTAAATCATGGTGCCAATCCTTCAATGATTCTGGCATTGAATCCCACTCTTCAAAACCCCCTTTCCTCATGAGAGTGATTTCTTGGAACAATCGTGGAGTTCAGTATCCTCACTTTAGACGAGAAGTGCAGGAGTTACTCCATACTCATAAGCCAAATATTATCTGTTTTATGGAAACTAAAGCAGAATTTGGTTCGAATGCGTTAATTTTTATGCGTCGGCATGGTTATGATTTCCATTTTCAAGTTCCAACCTCGGGTTTTGCAGGAGGGCTTTGGTTGTTCTGGAAAGGATCAACTCAACTTTCTATTATTTTTTCTACAAACCAAGCCATCCATTGTTTGGTCAGTTTTCATGAGTGCCGCTTGTTTTTGACTTTTGGATATGTTCGGCCACAGGAATCATACAAGGAAGCTTTTTGGGGACATTTGCAGGATTAGAAAGAGAATCATTCTGGAGCTTGGGTCCTCATTGGTGATCTTAATGATGTGGCTTCCATGGATGAAATTTCTCCACGAACTACAACCGTTTATCGTCGAGCTCAACGTTTTCAAAGTCACTTGGAACGTTGTGGCTTAGCAGATATGGCGGTGCTTGGTTGTAAATATACTTAGTGTAGAATGAGAAATGGAAGAGTTGTCTTGAGGGAGAGATTAGATCGCATTCTACTTAATTTAGATGCTCAACTTCAGTTACCAGGTGCTAAAGCTTTTAATTTACCGAGAACATGTAGTGATCATCATCCTATTCTTCTTAATATGGATACGGCAGCAACATATTCTCCTATTAGTAAGCCGGCACGTTTCAAGGTGGCATGGCTAACTAGAGAGGAATTTAGTAAAGTGTTTACTGATGCTTGGTCCTGCCATTCAAATCATCTCCCCACAGCAATCAGTAAAACAAGTGAGACTTGCATTTCGTGGGGAAAATCTGCGTTTGGGAACATATTCAAGAGAAAACACTTGTTGAAAGCTAGAATTTCTGGCCTTCAGAACTCCCCGCGTTATCATTTCACTCCTTGGATGCAAGGGCTAGAGAAGGATTTGCTGGAGGATTATCAAAAAGTCTTATATGAAGAAGAACTGTTATGGTTCCAAAAATCTAGAACTGATTGGATTGCTTCTGGGGATCGAAATACATCATTTTATCACATGTCAACTATAGTTAGACGTGCTAAAAATAAGATAGGGGCCTTGAAGATTGATGGTGAATGGAGTATGGATGCAGTAGAGCTGAAATCACATGTTAGGAACTTTTTTGAAGGGCTTTTTGCATATAAGGAGACTATTCCCCTACCAGAGGATCTGTTGCTTTATCAGCCTGTTATTTCAGATGTTGATCATGAATCTCCTCTTCAACTAGCCAATCTTGAGGAGGTTCAAAGGGCTTTATTCTCAATGAAGGGTTTGAAGAGTCCTGGGCCTGATGGGATACCTACTTTGTTTTATCAAAGACATTGGGATGTAATTGCTGGGACCTTCCTAAAGTTTGTGAACCAAGCTTTGTCAAGTGGGGTTTTTGACTCAAGTTTGACCAAAGCCTACATAGCACTGATTCCTAAAGAAGACTCTCCGGACACTATACAGAAATTTAGACCTATTGGTTTACTGAATGTAGCATATAAGGTGCTGTCTAAACTCATTGTGAATAGACTTTGTCCACTTCTTCAAGGGATCATTGGCCCATGGCAGAGTAGTTTCTTGGCTGGGATGAGCACTGTTGATAATATAATACTGACTCAAGAAGCGGTTCATTCTATGAAGCATCTTAAAGGGGGTCGTGGTGCTATGGTACTTAAAATTGATCTGCATAAAGCTTTTGACAGTATTAACTGGGATTTCCTTCGCCAGGTTTTGTTGTATTTTAATGTTCCACATCAGTTGGTCAACCTCATTATGTTCTCAGTGACTTTTGTTCAACTTAGTGTTTTATGGAATGGGGAACCATTGCCTTACTTTAGTCCACAAAGGGGTTTGCGTCAGAGAGACCCCCTTTCTCCATACTTGTTTATCCTAGTAATGGAGAACTTGGCTCAGATGATTCAGAAAAGAGTGGCTACTAAGGTTTGGAAGCCTTTTACGTTGTCTCAAGGAGGCGTCTCTTTGTCCCACTTATTCTATGCAGATGATCTTATGCTTTTTGCGCATGCCTCTGGAGCACAATTGGATGTCATTATGGATTGTTTGGATCAGTTTGCCAAGAGCTCAGGGCTGGTATTCAATTTACAGAAGTCTAAACTGTTCTTGTCTCCAAATGTTCACTCGGCTGTGGCAAATGCTCTGAGTGCCAAGTGAAGTATCCCGTTAACAGCAAATTTGGGTACCTACCTGGGGATTCCAATCACTCATGGGAGGCATTCTCATAAAAATTATAGATACATTTTAGAAAAAATGCAGAAGAGATTAGCTGGGTGGCAGGGGACTAATTTGAGCTTAGCTAGAAGAAAGGTTTTGGTTCAGGCTATTACATCTTCTATTCCGGCGTATGCAATGCAATCAATCCTATTATCGAAAGCTACGTGTGATGCTATTGATCGGTTGAATAGGAATTTTCTCTGAAGCTTTGTTGCTGGTGTTAAGAAACCTCATCTGGTCAGTTGGGATGTGGTTTGTATAGAGAAACGACATGGTGGACTTGGGTTGCGATCCGCTTGTGACAACAACCAAGCTTTTATTGCTAAGCTTGGTTGGCGCCTAATCAATGGGGATAATGCACTGTGGTGTAAGGCTATGCAGTCAAAATATTTGCGTGGTACCAAACCCTTGGAAGCTAAGCATACCCTTGGGTCCTCTTTTGTGTGGCGTGGGATTTTGCAATGCTGTCCTGTATTACAACAGGGGGTGCATTAGAGGATAGGTTTTGGAGAAAGAGTGCGTTTTTGGCACGATGCTGGGGTGGGACATGCTCCGCTTATTTCTTCCATGGAGGAACCGCCTGGCCTTCCTTCCTTGTTGGTGGCTAATGTTATTAAATCAGATAGGGAATGGGATCTTGATATCTTGCATAATTTGGTTTTGAAGGAAATAGTGGAGATTATACGAGCAATCCCTCTGTCTCGCAGTACACATTTGGAAGATAATATTTTTTGGTCAGGGACTACGGATGGCTCCTTCACTGTTAAGTCAGCTTACCAAATTACACAGGCTCCTCGTATTCCAGCTCAATTGGATGGTTCGTGGCACTGGATATGGAAGTTACAGTGCGCAGAGAGAATTCGAATCTTTGTATGGCTATTGGTTCGAGGGAGACTATTAACAAACTCAGTGAGATTTGCACGTCATATGGCTTCTTCACCCACCTGCCCAAGGTGTGAGTCTTCAGATGAGACAGTTATTCATCTATTAAGGGATTGTTATTATGCGACCATGGTTTGGGGTTTACTGGGGTTTGCAAGCTTTGAGTTCTTTGCTTTGGACCAATCACTTTGGCTAAGGAAATTCTCAACCTCATCACCGTTACATGATCCAACAAGCGTCTCAGGTACGACACTATTTCTTTCTGCCATCTGGCTTCTCTAGAAGGATAGAAATGCTTTGGTCTTTCAAAATCATCGCACCAAGCCACATGAGCTATGTTCACTGGTGTTTCAACAGGCAAAATATACGGAGCTTGCCATGCATCCTCTGTTTCCAGTAAGGTCTCGGCAGCCTCGTTGGGTGAGTTGGACACCACCCGTTGAGGGATGGCATAAATTGAATACTGATGGGTCATGTTCCCTTGCTAAAAACTCTACTAGTGCAGGAGGGTTGATTCAGGATTCCGCTAGGAACTGGGTTTCTGGTTTTATAGTTAATGTGGGCCATGCTTCCATTTTTGTTGCAGAACTTTGGGGTTTGAGGGAAGGGCTCAAGCTTTGCAAATCTCTTGGTATACCGAGGGTTGCAGTAGAAATGGATTCCCAAATGGCTGTTCGCTTCATCAATGAAGATCGGGAGGTAGATAATTTATCTGCGGCTATCTTGGTGGATATTAAAAGTTTGATGTTGGAGTTTGAAGCTTGTACAGTGCATCACATCCTAAGGGAAGCGAATGCCGCAGCAGATCACTTGGCTTCCCTTGGTCATTCGTCACAACCGGGTTTAAGTATACTCAATTCCCCACCATGTGGTTTACTGCCTATCCTCTTAGGTGATCAATTGGGGGCTTGTTTCCTCCGTTCGTAGTTTCTTTTTTGTGTTAATCTAGTTTTCATTGCTGATGTACCAAAAAAAAAAAATGAGGGGAAAAAATTTCCCACAAAATTTCACAAAGAAAAAATACTTTTCATCCTCAACCTACCCTTGTGGCAAGAGTTCTTGCAAAAATCAAGAGAAATTGCCGTCCTTAGACACCAAGTAGGTTGAAAACAACGTTCTATACCATGCTGCAAAGGGACACAAAACAAATACAAATAGGGCTCCTCCCCATATACCCGTTTTAGGTCTTTGCATTGGAATTTTTTGTAATTAACTACAGTAAATACACTTTGTAGCTTCGCAATTTCTACAAATGATAATAATATAAATTCTCTATCCACAAACTTGTGAAAACATATGCTAAAAGCTCTAATAGAGTGGCTTTGACAACTTGCGTTTTGGTCCAAACTCCCCGTTACGAACTTTCTTTGGCAGCATTGGTGAAGTATCGGCACTTCATCTTAAGGTGTCAACCCATTAGGCAATTTTCAGTTTTTCACTTTTTAGTAACTCCGCATTGAATTTTTATTATTTTAGTTTGCATTCTATTGTCTATTTCAATTACGTTTTCGATTTTCTTATAAAATACTCATTCAAGATTAGTATTGAAAAATGTTTTTGGCAACCTTTTTGGGTACTATTTGAAAAGGTTTTTGGCGATCTTTTTGACACTTTTGAAAACTGAATTAAAAATTATAAGAATTTATCAATAATAAAAAATTAAAGAAATTAACATCCTTAAATTAAGTTTTGTTTTTTCTTGAATTTATTGTTTGTTTTAATATGAATTCTTGATTTATAAATATGATTTTAGATTTTAATATGTTTATTATGAACTAATTTAGTCATTTAGTGCTACAATTCATAATTAATTAATTTAATATGTTTATTATTGAATTTAATGCTATTGTTGAACTTAATACTTTAAAAACTTAATTTAAAAGCTTAATCATATACTAATAAATTACATGATTTATGTATGAACTTAAGATGTATGAATTAAAGCAATAACAATATAAACTATGTGTTACACTATAAGATTAAGAGATAATTACTATCTCGTAGGAGCTGGGGTTTTGGTTTTTTTCTCTATTGTATTTCATTCATCACAGATTTGTACTGTAGGGATTACAAATCAAAGGCAATCTAGTGCCAACGGTAGAACATTGAGTGTTATTTGTCCTAACAACTCCACCAGACATTGACGATATACAAAATATCTAAGAACATGGTTCCTTGATTCAAGGAACTGTACTAATAAAACATTTTAAAAAAAAAAAAAAAAAAACTATACTAACAAAAAATACAGCCAAACACTAACATAGAGTTATATTGAAAATGCCATTCTATCTTTAAGCATTAACAGTTTCGCTGAGCAAGAGCATGAAAAGCTGAAAAAGCCAGAAGTGCTACCTTTATTTGGAAGTCACATGTAGGTATATATTGATAAAAGAACTACCTTTATTATTTATAATTTTCATTCACGGAAACTTGGGGTTTATGTTGGATGAATCCTGAGGCTTGAAACTATATAGGAAAGGACATGGAGGAGCAGGGACCAGGAGAGCACCTTCAAGCATCATGGTAACTGTTCTCATTTTAGGCCTTTGTGATGGTTCATCCTGCACACACCACATTGCCACCTTCACCAGCATCTCCACCCTCCCCATATCATTTCTTGCTTCTTCATCATTTTGCACCAACTTCCCCAGATTCCCTTCGCTGTAGCAGTCGTATGCCCATTCTGTCAGGATTGCTGCCTCCTCCATCTCAGACTCAACACATCTTCTACAACAAATGATCTCCAGCAACATAACTCCGAAGCTATACACATCTACCTTCACTGTGACAGGGGTGCTCCTAAACCACTCTGGCGCCACATACCCCTTAGTCCCCCTGATGCCTGTCAGGGTGTGGCTCTTGTTGTTAATCAAAAGTTTTGCCAATCCAAAATCTGAGATTTTTGCTCTGAAAGTGTCATCCAGAAGAATGTTCTGAGGCTTTATGTCGCAGTGAATGATTTGGGTGATGCATTCTTCATGCAAATATGTAAGTCCTCTTGCAATTCCTGATGCAATCTGCAATCTCTGTTGCCAACTAGGCTTTAGAACTCCGAACAAGAAGCTCGCCAGAGATCCGTTCTGCATCAACTCATACACAAGAAGCCGGTGCTCAGCCTCATCACAGTATCCAAGCAATCTAACCAGATTCCGGTGATGAGTTTGTCCAATCACATTCACTTCTGTCTTGAACTCTTTCTCTCCTTCCTGAACAACCTTGTCTAGTTTCTTCACAGCAACAAAATTCCTGGAGAATTCTCCTTTATAAACAGTTCCAAAAGAACCCTTTCCCAATTCTTCCTTGAATCCTTTTGTGGCATCTTCGAGTTCTTTGAATGTGAAGGAACGCAGATTTGTCTCAATCTCTCCATTGCGGCTGATCCTGTTCAGATCCTGAAGCTTTCTTTGGTAGAAATAGAAAAGAAGCAAGGAAACCACAATCAAAGTAAAGATGTTGAAAAAAGCTGATGTGCCTAAGAGGGCTGAGAGAATGAGAATGATAGGATTCTGCCTTTTTTCGCCTAGCTTTGGATTGGGAGGACTCAACGCACTTGGTTTTAGTACCTTGATAAATGCTGTTCTAGGAACAGCGTGTATATTGTACCACCCATTTGAAAGCGGTGGTTTCTTCTTCCAGCAGCTTCCTAAGCCATAATACGTGAGGACTGCTGCACAGGTACAGTCAAGAAGGCAAGACCTTTTGCATTCTGTCTCACTTACATTCAAGGTGGATTCATAGTCACCATAGGGAAAATCTAAAAGACGCATAGACTTTAAATCAAAACGATCCTCTCCAATAGTAGAGCCTTCCTCGTTACAGTCTCCTGGGTAGCTATAGTTATCTGGCTTGCATCCAGAGTGATTATTCTTTGCATCCAAGAAAGAAAACCCATATGGGCACTGGCAAATAACCCTTCTATCTGCTTCATGTTGACAGATACTGTTGTGCCCACAAGGCCCTCTTCCGAACGGAGGATCTAAATGGAAAAAGCTGGAGCAGATATCCTCTGGTACATACCAAAAGGATGACCAACTTTTATCTCCATTGCAGGCTTTGGAGTAAGAATACAAGGTGAAAATCCATCAAAATCTAGTGTAGCCCTGTAGTAAATATCCTGTATTGGGTTTGTATTTTCTGGTCCAATTTTGACAATACTTCCATCTGATTTCCTAATCTGGATATACCCGGATTTGTTGAAGATCAATCCAGAACCATCTGTGATGTTGAAGTAAAACTGGAAAGGTTTCCCTGTGTAGACATCTATTTGATTGAGGACTAGAGATTCGGAGGTGAAACGGAGTTGAAATTTCCCCTTCTTGTAGCTTGTTTCGGAGAAGGCTGATGAAAGAGTGCTGCTTAGGCCTAGTTCTTGTCCTGGCAATATGGTATCTGTTGGATTTTGGAAGCTCTCCCATATGTTGTCTGAATTCCTGCCTGTGATGACGAAATTTCCAGTATCCAACATGGCTGCATGGGATACTCCTCCAATGCCATCTTGGGCGCTGTTAATCCACCAAAGCTCCATGCCAGAAGGAGCTCTGAGTATGAGGCCACTGGAGTTAAGCTCAAGTCTGGATTCTATCTGTAGAGGCTTGTCTCCATTTGCAGACCAAACTATGGTTTCTTCGGGTATCTTGGCGAACCAGATAGCAAGGAGGAATCGATCTTGTTGGTCTGGAACACGGCCAAACCCAAGTTCAAAATCACCGGACGAAATCATGGAATCAGATGAATAAGAAGTGATTGTAAATCCCCAGAGAAAATTTGGGAGTTTCCTGATTTTGGGAGGTATTTAGCGAAGCTAAGCTGCCTGGTTTTCTACACGGCAATTGCTTTGACTGCTTGAGAGCCACACATGACCTGGATGGACAGAACAGGGAAAAAGTCAAGACACGTAAAAGACTGCATCTTTCTGCACCAGGAAAAATGCAGCAAGCATGCAGAAGCTACTCTGCAGCATCACCAACTACAATAGTCCGCCAAAACTTTGTCAAAATGGCCACTAAATTCAGCAAAAATAGCCACTCAAAGTATGAAAATGCCTAACTCCCAACTGCATTTTGCTTTTTATTTATTGCCTTAGTTAGGTTTTGCCTATAAATAACCATGTTCCCTTCCTTGTATGCATAAGTTTTATCAGTTTAATTAAGTTTCAATTCTTCTCTGTTTGAGTGAGTTGTTGGGAGTGAGTTTTTTTCAATTTATCTTTATATCTTTATATCTTAGATCTTATTAATTTAAGTGGTGATCTTGGCAATCGAACTTATCGTAATTGGATTCTAAATCTTGCCAAAATTGATGTTTCGGTATCGGTTCTTACGTCACTTTCGATCTTCTTAGAAATTAAACTTTAATTACATTAGCATTTCTGAATTTCATACTTAGTCCTGTTGATTGAAATTTCATTTAATTCCCTGTCTTTCCCTCTGTATTCTAGAAGCAGAAATGTTTCTCAAAGGTCGTTAATGGAAAGGAAGAAAAGCGGTTCCCTTATATATCTCTGGAGCCTTAGCTCTCTTGTGGATTCTTTAGTGCTTTCAAAGCCAGGAGCTTCACAGCTTCAGTCTTCCAATTCCAAATGTTACCTTACAAGACAGCATGATTTTATTTTATTATTATTATTAACTACAGTAATCCTCGCTCACCATCAGGTTGACATGCATCGCCTCAGTCCAAAGACAAAACTGCTCATCGGCAGCTAACTCATTCAACTCGAAGAGCCCCTCACCTTCATCGAAGAAATCTCCTAGAAGCATACCTTCAACTTTAATTGCCCTAATAGTACGTTGGAAAAAATATATATATTATAATTACCTCTATTAAAACTTGAACGGTAATATAAAACAAAATTTTTATGACACGATAACATTTTTATGGTTTAATATCCATTTCCGTTGTAAAGGACTCTTCGGAAAAAATTTTACTATACGTTGTCAGTAAGCGCGGTTGCTTTGATAAAACAGCATAATTTTATTCAAAAATAAGGACTTTTAAAAGTAAAAGATTTACTTCAATGTTCAAAGATTTCACTGCCGTAAGAAGGATAAAATTGTTTGAATATTTAAAAGACTTTCAAAACTTCTATTTTTGATGGTAAAGACTTTTCAAAACTAAAAAGCTAGGTCAAATAAATTTGTACTACCTAGCGTCTAGATTATGCAAATTTTTACTGTTAAAACTTTTTTGATAAATTTTTGAGTATCAATTTTTTAAGATTATTTTTTTACGAATTTTTATTGACTCTTTTTGCAAAAATTTTATTTAAAGAACACTCGTACAGAAATTACGAAGAAGCAAAAAAATAATAATATAATAATAATTCAAGTTACGGACATAAATTTCCATTTTAGGTATTGGCATTGGAATTTCTGTATTTAATTGCAGAAAATGGACTCTGTTGCACTGCAATTTCTACAGATGAATATACATAAATTCCCAATTCACCAACTTGTTATAACACATCATAAATGCTCTAGTGGTGTGGCTTCCTGTTCTTGGGTTCTAGTTCTGACAATCTTTTCAACCCCCACCCCCCCAATCCCCATTCTAGTTTTTACCAAGAGCTTGGGTTTTCTGTGAAAAGGTTTAATCAGTGTTCATGTTTAACAGCTTAGAAGCAGCAGTTTATGTGTAACATTGCTCAAAGATTTTCATTTTTCTCCATAAATAAAGGCCAATATCAATTTGCTTTCTTGTTGGAATTGAGAGACTATTTGTTGATTCTGGTAGAGTGTCATTACTATCAATTGAAATTTAAAAGTGCAAAGAATTATCATTTATCAAGATGAGTGATTCAATGGGAAAAGTGTTGGGGAGTCAATTGGGCCGAGAGTTCTGCAGAGTCTTCCTAAAGATATCATAATCTTCAACTTAGAAATGATCTTCAACTTAGAAATGTATTGGGCTATCATACTATCAATTAAAAGTGCATAGCATAGAAATATATATATCAGGATGAGTGATTCAAGGAGAAAAGTGTTGAAGAGTCAATCGGGCCAAGACTTCAGCGGAGTCTTTAGTCCTAAAGATATCATAATCCTCAACTTTTGTTGAGTTTTTACTCAACCACACTCACAATCCTGACGGAGAGCGCACATGTAAGATTGTACAAATACATACGGAAAAATACTATTTTGAACCTGAAAAAATTATATGAAAAATTCATGAGCCCCACGTATATATTGCACTTTTTCAATTAATTTTCCTTAATTTGATGTGGGATCTTACTTTTTCACCTCACACGTAAACATTTACTCCAACAAAGAGACCTAACCAACGGTGCCGAAATTCTCAAGCTGCAGCTAACAATTAGTGCACTTAGCAGGACCACTATTTGATGTCCTTCCCACAGAGAAAGCGGTCTTCTAATATATTTTCTTTGCCTATGGCCAGCCATGGAGGCAGAGCTGCTATCCACTTTACACAACTTGATAAGAACGATGCTACATGAAATAGGATTTACGCACGTATATAATGTATTTCCTAGGACAACTGCCTTAGCATTCTCTTTTAAAAGAAATAGAAATAAAAGCACTGTCCTTAAATAATGGTGGAGATCACTCCCATTTTCTTATTGTGTATTTTACATGGTATAATTAATTTAAACAATTTTATTTTATTATTTTAAAACAAAAAATTTTAAATAGTCAAATAAAAAAAATTAGATTTGGTTTGGTTTGGTTTGGTTTAAAATAATTAGACTTAAGTATTAATTTAAAATTGAATATGAGTAATAGATATTCCTATGACAATAAGTTAATATTTAAATTGTGTTGAATTAAATATTTTTTTATTTTTCCAATATTTCATGTGAATTGAGATTCTCACAAAGCTAAGAAAGTGGTGAAAATTCCCCACAAAACCTTATAGAAAGAAAATACTCTTTGCCTCTTCCATACTCTCGTGGTAAGGATTCTCACGAGAATTAAAGAAAATTACCATCGCTAGACACCAAGTTGGTGTATAACAATCTTCCATAGTATGCTTCAAAAAGGACATATGAAAAACAAATGCAAATGAATCTCCTCCCTATATACCCATGTTAGGTCTTTGCATTGGAAATTTTTGTGGTTAACTACAGTAAATGCACTTTGTAGCTTTGCAATTTCTATAGATGATAATAACATAAATTCTCAATGCACAAACTTATGAAAACATATGCTAAAAATTTTGATAGAGTGGCTTCTAATAGATAGGAATTTTAAATATATTAATGCAGAAAGTTTTATCTTGATATTATTAATATTTAGATTTCACATCATTTTCATTTTTATACAAAAAAAGAATTGAACTAGAGAAGAGTTCAAAACTTTTAGGACCAAATCAAAAAAATCAGAATTTTGAGATCAAAGTGTCAAATTTATAAAAGATTAGGGACTAGAATAGTTTTATCAATTAAGAACCTAAATTGCACGTTGGCCCAAAATTCCCGACACGAACTTTGTTTGACTGCATTGGTAAAGGTGTCGGCACTTCATATTGAGGTGTCGACCAATTAGGCAATTTTCGGTAACTCCGCATGGAACTTTTATTATTTTAGTGTGCATTCTATTCTATTGTCTATTTCAATTAAAATTTTGATGTTCGTATAAAATACTCATTCTAGATTAGTATTGAAAAACGTTTTTGACAACCTTTTTGGGCACTATTAAAAAAGGTTTTTGGCAGTCCTTTTGGGTACTTTTGATGACCAAATTAGAAATTATAAAAATTTATTCATATTAAAAAATTAAAGAAGTTTGCACCCTTAAATTAAGTTTTGTTTCCTATTTTGGTTTTATTTTTTGTTTTAATATGAATTCATGATTTATAAATATGATCTCAGATTTTGATATGTTTATTATAAATTAATTTAAACCAACCAATACTACGATACCTAATTAATTAATTTAATATAAATTTTCTTTTATGTTTTAATTAAAGTTATTTATATGATACATTTTATTATTCAAATTAATACTTTAAAAACTTATTCATAAGTTAATAAATTATGTGATTTATACATGAATTTGAACTTGAGATGAATGAATTAAAATAATAGCAATATAAAGTATGTGTTACAATATAAGACCAAGAGGTAATTATTGTCCTTTCCTTTTTAAGCTATAAGCTTTCACATCACTTAATACTCATGAATTTGTTTTTAATTATATAGATATATGATTAATTTGATGAGAGAAATTTAATTAGTTAATTTAGAAAAACTCATCATTGCATACATTAACACTCAATCAATTAATCTTAGAAGCATATTATTAATTTAAATTTTATATTAACTAATTATGGTAGCCTTACAACCTCACATCTTGGTTAACTTTTATTTTAATTGTTATTTTTTTTAGTTAGTTTTAATTATAAATTTTTTTAATTGTTTAAATAAATCTTAAATTAATTATTTTAAATATTTAATTAATCATAATTTTATACATTTGACACTCTATTTATTATTATATTACTTGAATAACTAGTACATTTTTAAAGTGAATTTAACATATTAATTTCCTGCATTCTGTTCTTGGATTTTAATTTATTGAATAAAAAAATCTCATATAAAAAATATAATAAAAATATATATACTTCAAATATAAAGATAACTATTTTATTTACCGTCAATTTATTTTAAATTAGACGGAACTCTCATATTAGGAATCAAGGGTAGCGAAAATGTCAAGCCATAGCCAACAATTAATGCACTCAGCAGGACCACTATTTTCCATCGTGCCCGCAGAGGACAGGGTCCACCGCCTTGCATATTGTTTTTCTAATACCTTTTATTTGCTTATGACCAGCCATTGGTGCCCTCTTCTTTGCTCTAACTAATCTGACGCAACCCAAAAATGCTTTTTATTATATGAAACATACCATAACTACTAGGAACACAGGTAAGAAATTAATTTTTTTATTGTATAAATTAATATAGAATGTATTTTTAAAATTATTTAGAGAAATAATAATTTTAAGATAAAAGTTGATTTGAAGATATATTAATTATAAATAAAAAAAATTAAAATGTACTTATAAGAGTTAAAAAAACTAAAGTTAGATGAAATAAATTAGTAGTTTTAATTTTTACCATGACATTTTTTATTTTGATAAATTTTATCCATATTTTAAATTTCTTATAATTATCTTATGGATTCTAATTCAACTTTTTTGCTAAAATTTTATTCGAAGAACAATTCTGCAATTCTGACCAACGGAAATATATATATATATATATGTATGAATGAAAAAGAAAACAATTCTACGGAAGCTACAGCTAACCCAAAAATGTTAACCGTTCACGTATGCCTCGTAATCATGAAGGACGATGCAGAAATAAAGAGAAAAATGATTCAAGGATGGTCCTTTTTATTAGTTTTTAATATAATTTTATGTTTTATTCATATTATTAATTTTTTAATTTATTTAAAATATGTATTATTAAATGTATTTAATTATTTAATAATATTTATAAATTATATAAAAAAATTATACTTATACTACATTACTACTGCCTCTCGTATAAACATTTTTTTAGGAGAATGGTTAGCTCCTTTCGTTAAGAGAAAAAAAAAATACAAATTGGGTTTACATCCATACGTTGGGCAAACCCAAGTGAAAAGTTCTCAATAAAATGGGCCAGGAATAAAAAATTAACAGGATACATACTATAACCATACTTAAGACATCAAGTGAATCACTTGAATAATGGGCCAACTAACATGCTTCGGATCCTTTGTTTTCTGCTGGAAAACTTTCTGGTTCCTCTCTTGCCAAATCATATATACAGTGGAAGCAATAGCCAGTTGAATTATACTTGCTCTCATGCTCCTGCCCCTACAAGTTTCTAAAATAAATTTGGCTTCTTCATTCCATGGTTGTGGTCTTCTAATGACACCAAGTTGGTGCAGAACAGCCTTCCATTACCATTCTGCTAAAGGGACACACAAAAAATAAATGCAATTGTGTGTCTCCTCCTCATGCACCCATTTTATGTTGGGAAAAAATAGCGCAGCGAGATAAATTAATTTTTATGAACAAACACGTGAACAATAACAAATAAATGGTTAAACAGGAGGCTTAGTCGACTAATATTAACAGTTAATGAAAAAGGTGGTGTAGCCTGCAGGTTTAACCAGCTACTTAGGAGGAAAATAAAATGGGCAGTTTAACTAACCACTTAAAAGGAAAAATAAATAATAAGATAATACCAAATTTTACTTAAAAAATCTCCCAAAAAACTATTGAAGGAAAAATCATGAGACAAACTCCGAAAGATATTTCATTATATGATAAAATTATACAAAATATACACTCAAATAATTTTTTCTTTCTTGGTATTTTCCACTCTCCCAAGATATGATTACAATCCTGATAAACTCACAATTTTATCACTTAAAGTACTCTCTCTATGGAGTACACTTACACCTAAGCTTTTAATGCCTAGCTCTCACCCTCCTTTTTTCTCTTCTTTCACCCGGAGCCCTCTCTTTGCTCACATTGGTGCTGCACTCTTGCTTCTTGCTTTCTTGCCCCATTGCCTTGCCGTTGCATGGGTATTTATAGATGGAGAAACCAACCACCCATGCAATTTTTCTTTACCTCATTAAATGAGGTTTATCTACAATGGTTGAAATAACCATTGTAAATATTCAACAATGGCTGCTGTAGCTTACGGCCTTTTGCAATAGGACGGTAGAAATATGGGCTGGAATTGGAAGCTTCTGCCAACATTTTAGGCCTTTACATTGGAATTTTTTGTGATTAACTGCAGTAAATGCACTCTGTTGCTTTGCAATTTCTGCATATGAACATAACATAAATCATCCATCCACAAACTCACGAAAACACATGCTAAAGGCTCTAGTGGAGTGGCTTCCCGCTTCATGTTCTTGGGATCCCAATGCCTTTCCCTTCCTTTCCCAATCCCATTTTGGTTTTACTCAAAGGTTTTCTTTTTCTTCATAAATAAGACCAATATCAATTTGCTTTCTTGTAGGAACTGAGAGTTTTTGTTGATGTGATTGCTGTTATTTTGCAGAAAAAAGAACAAGAAATGAAGATGAAGACTGGCTCGCTGCTAGAAGCTCAGGTTCTGGTTTTTATCTCTTTTGTATGTCATTCATCACAGATTTGTATTGTAGAGATTAACAATCAAAGGCAGTCTAGTGTCCACAGTAAAACATTGAGTGTTGTTTGTTCTAACGATACCTAATCCATCAAACACCATAAATTGATGATATACAAAATATCTAAAAACATGGTTCCTTGATCTAAGGAACTAT
>BPVZ01000160.1:190087-211741 GCA_020521535.1 Rubroshorea leprosula | reverse complement strand
TGCTTGAGAGCCACAAATGACCTGGATGGACAGGACAGGGAAAAAGTCAAGATGCGTAAAAGACTGCATCTTTCCATCTTCTTAGAAATTAAACCTTAATTACATTAGCATTTCTGAATTTCATACTTAGTCCTCTTGATTGAAATTTCATTTAATTCTCTGTCTTTCCCTCTGTATTCTAGAAGCAGAAATGTTTCTCAAAGGTCGTTAATGGAAAGGAGAAAAGCGGTTCCCTTGTGTATCTCTGGAGCCTCTAGCTCTCTTGTGGATTCTTTAGTGCTCTCAAAGCCAGGAGCTTCACAGCTTCAGTCTTCCAATTCCAAATGTTACCTTACAAGATAGCATGATTTTATTTTACCATTATTATTATTATTAACTACAGTAATCCCCGCTCACCATCAGGTTGACATGCATCGCCTCAGTCCAAAGACAAAACTTCTCATCGGCGGCTAACTCATTCAACTCAAAGAGCCCCTCACCTTCATCGAAGAAATCTCCTGGAAGCATACCTTCGACTTGAATTGCCCTAATAGTACGTTGAAAAAATATATATATATATATATTATAATTATCTCTATAAGAACTTAAACATTAATATAAAATAAAATTTTTGTTATACGAAAACGTTTTCGTGGTCTACCAACCCATCTCTCCCTTATAAAACTTGTCAAAAAAATTTTATTATTCATTGTCAGTCAAGTGCGGCTGCTTGGTAAGACAGCATAATTTTATTGAAAAACAAAGATTTTTAAAAGTAAAAGGTTACTTTCAATGTTCAAAGATTCCACTACATTAAAGAGGATTAAAATTGTTTGAATATTCAAATGACTTTCAAAACTTCCATTTTCGATGGTAAAGACTTTTCAAAACTAAAAGCTAGGTCAAATAAATTTTTGCTACCAAGCGTCTAGATTATACAAAATTTTACTGTTAAAACTTCCTTGATAAATTTTCGAGTATCAATTTTTTAAGATTATTTTTTTACGAATTTTTATTTATTTTTTTGCAAAAATTTTATTTAAAGAACACCCGTACAGAAATTACGAAGAAGCAAAATATAATAATATGATAATAATTCAAGTTACGGACATAGATTTCCATCTTAGGTATTGGCATTGGAATTTCTGTATTTAATTGCAGTAAATGGACTCTGTTGCTCTGCAATTTCTACAGATGAATATACATAAATTCCCCAGTCAGTCAGTCACCAACTTGTTATAACACATCATAAATGCTCCAGTGGTGTGGTTTCCTGTTCTTGGCTTCTAGTCCTGGCAATCCGTTCAACCCCCACCCCGCCAATCCCCATTCTAGTTTTTACCAAGAGCTTTGGTTTTCTGTAAAAAAGTTTAATCAGTGTTCATGTTTAACAGCTTAGAAGCAGCAGTTTATATGTAACATTGCTTAAAGATTTTCATTCTTCTCCATAAATAAAGGCCAATATCAATTTGCTTTCTTGTTGGAATTGAGAGACTATTTATTGATCCTGGTGGAGTGTCATACTACCAATTAAAAGTGCATAGAAATATCAAGATGAGTGATTCAATGGGAAAAGTGTTGGGGAGTCAATCTGGCCGGAACTTCGGCAGAGTCTTTGCTCCTGAAGATATCATAATCTTCAACTTAGAAATGTATTGGGGAATGCATAGCATAGAAATATGTATCAGGATATGAGGATGAGTGATTCAAGGAGAAAAGTGATGGGGAGTCAGTCCGGCTGCAGAGTCTTTTTTTTTTTTTTTTTGGTTTCTCGCTCGGTATCCAGGGCTTTGCTCTGATTAATCCAAACCCGACCCGCGTCGCACTTGAAAATGGTGAGTGAGTCTCCCAGCGAAGACTGTTGCATCCACAAAATCTCGAATTCGAAACTTTACTTAAGTTAGAATAAATCACTTACCACTTAATCCAATCCCTCGTTGGTAGAGTCTTTACTCCTAAAGATATCATAATCTTCAACTTTTGGTGAGTTTTTACTCAACCACACTCACAATCCTGACAGAGAGCGCACATATAATAATGTACGGACACATAGGAGAAAATACTACCTTGAACCTGAAAAAATTGCATAAATATTCATGAGCCCCACGTATATATTGCACTTTTTCAGTTTATTTTCCTTAATTTGATGTGGGATCTTACGTTTCACCTCACACGTAAACAGTTACTCCAACAAAGAGACCTAACCAAGGGTACTGGAAATATCAAGCTGCAGCTAACAATTAATGCACTTAGCAGGACCACTATTTGCTATCCTGCCCACAGGCACAGAGAAAAGGGTCTTCTAAGTTCTAATATATTTTTTTTGCTTATGGCCAGGCATTGGGGCAGAGCTGCTGTCCTCTTTACACAACTTGATAAGAACAATACTACATGAAATAGGATTTACTCACGTATATAATGCATTTCCTTGGATCCTAAGACAGCTGCCTTAGCATTCTCTTTTAAAAGAAATAGAAATAAATGCACTGTCCTTAAATAATGGTGGAGTTCTAAAATCACTACCATTTTTCTTATTGTATATTTTACATGGTATTCGGACAAATGCCTCCTGACCCTACTGACCCTGAGTGGTACGAGAATCTGTGACTCCTCATTTTGTAATTCACGCATGGCATGAATTTGGTTGCTTTGAGAGCCCTGACCCTCATAAATGTCTCTGTCTATTCCTCACCCTATAAAAGCTTGTCTTGCTACTTCATTTCCAAACAAGTTCTTATTTGTTTCACATGTTAAAATAACAATGAAATATCTAACTTACTCCACTTATTATTAATTGGTTTTACGTTAGGTATAAATTTTGTGTTGAATGGAGGGTATTTCGAGCTTGTTTGTAGGCCCTCTCAAGTGTAATTTAGGTGTTAAGAGAATGTATTCTTTCTGGTTTTTTGCTGCAATGGGAGGTCCTGGAATTGGGTTTTTTACTAGAGTGATGAAGAAAACTTTGTTTGCTGCATTCACATGCATTCTTGCATTAAGTAATGCTTCTTTTACGTTAATTCAATATACTGACTACATAAAACTAAGATTTTGGCTTTCTAACGGTAAATTAGAAGGAAATGAACTACACACACATATATATCCTAATATTTTCCCGGATAGAACTCAGGCGCCTTGTTTCTTGTGTTGTGGCTATGGTGGGAATCATAGTAGGAGCAATGAAAGGACAGACAATAGAAACTGGGTTTTTCCGGGGTGCTGGAATAGGGCCTGTGGCAGGCGCCATCACAGCAGTTCAGTCGCTGGAAAGCCTTGCATCAATGGCTGATACGGAGTCCTTGTCCAAGGTAATTTCCTAACTCTTCTAATGTTAAGGCTTTTATCCCCTTCAATTGGAAAACAACATAATAGTCTCAGTCTTTTTTATGTTTGTTCCAGCAGCTTGCAGTACTACTGGGTAGCTTAGTAAGTGGGAAGATTTTCACGGAATTGGTAAGTCCTGCTGCGCTCAATGCTTATCAATATCAAGTAAGTTCTGTAGATATAAATATATAATAATATCAAAAATGTCCTTTATAGTCTAAAGTGTATTGAACTGCAAAACACGAATAGTCAGAGGAGAGGTAGGCCTCATGATATTGGAGGCTCTTCCCATCTGATGGTCTCTGTTTTGTAATTCAATACAATCTGAACTACAAAACAGCGGATTCTAATAATATATATACTAATGTAAATTTTCAGCAGGCAATTAAGCAGCAGCGTAGTTTTATTCACTTTTCTGATGAAACATTCAATTCTTTTTCAGATGAATTCACTGGAATCCACCCATAGAGAAATGTCAGACATTTATGATGTCAACAGGATTATTAAAGAGCTGTCCAAAACTACCATCCTACAGCTTCCTGTCTTTGTGTATCAATCTAGCAATAACATTGAAACATGGGATGAATCTTCCTGTTCCATCTGCTTACGGGTAAGCATAGACGAAGAACACAACACAACATGAAATGCTAAGAGTTAAAAAGAGCTTAGCCAGAGTTAGTTCCGTTGAACTTCTAATTCCGGGGTCAAGTTTCGGAAGTTCACACCTCAGCATGTTCACTTATTTGCTAATAAAAAATAGAAACATGGAAGGCTAGAAATATGATAGCTGAAGCCGAATCCTTTCCTTTTTGCAGGAGCCAAAGGATGGAGAGTTAGTAAGAAAGCTACCAAAGTGTGGGTATTTCTTCCTTATGAAGTGCATAGATGAATGGCTAATCAGGCAGGGACCATGCCCTATGTGAAGAGAACATGTTTTTAATGATCCAGAGTAAGAAGCATTGTAAATTTTGAAACTTCTGATATACCGTAACCAGAAGGAAAATTTGGTGACGGCTTGATTTTGTGTTAATTTTTAATTAATGAATTGCCATTAAAAAAGGTCTCTTTGTCTCATGTTCTACATTTAAATTGTTGGACTTTGATGAAAGACATAAAACTTATGTCGGAACTGAAGAATTTGCAAGAAAAAACAAGGACCAGAGATTTCATTTGTCAAAATGGGAACTATTTCTGAACCGACAAAAAGACGCAGTCGATCTCTTTAACCTCACTGAAACCCTGAAGAGCAGCTACCGAGTTTCAGGCAGAGAAAAAGGGGAAGAGATGGCTTGGTGCAGTCTAAGATCGCTCAATGTCCCAATGGCTGATATGGGCGCACTGCGCACTCGTGCTCCTTTGGCGGTTGCCGGAATCGCGGCTGGTTCTGCTTTCTGGCGGTCTTCTGCCAAAAAATCGTCTCGTTTTGCTTGCTTGAGCATCTCCAGTTCTTCTGGTAAACTAAATCAAGAACCCTTCTGCTCTTCAAAAGAATGGTCTCTTAACTTTATTTATACAAGTCTGATCAATGGGTTTATAGTAGAAAATGTCTGTTTGGGGTGAAGTAAAAGCTATCAGTTTTTGCGAATTTGTGGACTTTTTTATGAGTACTGAAATCTGAAAATGAATGGAATCAAATCAATAGAATTTTTGAAAGGTGGGGTTTTTTTTTTTTTTTCTTGAGTTTTCTTTTTCAGAAATGGTGGTTTTGTTTCTTGGATGAAATGCTTGTTATTGTGCCCTAAAATGTGATGTAATTAATGGAAATGCAAAAGAAAAGAAAAACCTTTGGATTCTTATGAGTAGATATTGATGGTTAATTGAAATGTGTAAGGATTTTGGAGTGCTTCTATACTTGGATGACACAAAATGTATTGCCAGTTCAGTGATATTTTTTGAACATTAGACCGGAGTTCTATTGATTTTAGCAATTTTGTGCACTAGTTTACTCCATTATGCAAGTTGGACTAAGTAAATGAGAGTTTAAGAGAAAGTAGGATGATGCTTTTGCGTGATTGTGGTTCTATGAGTAAGACTAAGTATCGTGTTATTTAGCATTTAGTAGAATTAATATCGTTAGGTTTATCATCCCACCTACATTTCTTTAGTATTCTAGTTAATTCTTTTCTCTACATCTGTTGTTACAGGCTCTCTTTATAAATGGCTCTGATGATTAATGCTCTTAATTGCAGTCATAAAGGAGGCAGTTGCAACAGAGAAAGCTCCAGCTGCATTAGGACCTTATTCTCAGGCCATCAAAGCCAATAACCTTCTCTTTGTCTCTGGTGTGCTTGGCCTTATACCAGAGGTTTGTGGCATGTTGATTGTGGATGCTTGACATGTTAATAATTATTATCTGGTATTCGATTTTCATTCAATATAATGATTATATTGTTATTGCATTGCCAGACTGGTAAATTCATCTCGGATAGCGTAGAGGATCAAACAGAGCAGGTAAATTGCTAATATATAAACTAAAGATTTCATTATCATTGATTTGGGTTTTATGCTCTCATGTGGTTTTTATTATGTACCCTTTTGCAATTATGATGGAATTGGGTTGAATATCCATCTATCCTTTCATTAACAGCAAAAATGATAGGTTATATAATGAAATAGTTTTGTGGTGATTGAGTTGTTTTATTGGAAAATGAGAAATGAGAATTTAGAGGCATATATAATGCAGCTTCATGGGTTGAGGTTTTGCAAGTTCAATCAAATGGTTACAGCTGTGAATGCAGTTTGAGTAACCTCTAAGACAAAGTCAATGCCTTAATGGTTCTAGGCATCTTAATCCTTAGTTTTAGCCCAACTTTTAGAATTGAATAAACTTTTGACTGTATGTCAGTCAAAAAAATTATTCTTAATTCAATGTCTGACACCAGATTAACGCTTCTTTATTTTAGGATCATCTTTTTTTTTCATGTCAAAATGATTTTAATTTTTTTACCTTTAAAAAAAATCCTTTTGATACGTTATATGATTCTATTAGATTATTACTCATGCCCAATTCACCACAAAGAAGTATCATGTAGTTATTCCATTGGTTTTGTGCTGCTTAACCATGTGTGCCCAATTTTCAAGCTGAAAACATATTTTTATTTACTTATATGGATCTGCAGGTACTCAAAAATATGGGTGAGATACTGAAAGCTGGTGGTGCTGACTATTCCTCTGTAGTGAAGACAACAATTATGTAGGATTATTTTCCACTTTGTTATGCCATTTTGATTGTTAGGGGTTGAGAATTAGTAAGATTGACTCACTGAGATCTTATATTGTTTTCTCATGCAGGTTGGCTGACTTGAGTGACTTCCAGAAAGTTAATGGGATCTATGCTAAATGTAAGTCTGCTAGTTGATTGGTTGAAACTTGTGTTTTTAAGTTTTCCACCAATTTTTTCAAAAAGCATCCCTTTTTTTTCTTTTTTCTTTTTTCTTTTTTCTTTTTTCCTTTTTCTTTTTTGCATGTTAAATGGTGAGCTATACAACGAGATGGCCCTCCCCACCCATCTTAAGATTCAAACTTGAGACCTCCAACATGGAGACTCAAGTTCTTAGCCACCATGACGTCCCCTAGGGGATCCCAAAAAAAGCATCACTGTTTGCAATGCGTTGACAGAATCAAATAGGCAAATCTGATATATCATTACTTCGTATTTGAGTTTTTAAAAAAGTGAATTATACTTCAGTCTCCCAGTGTCAATTTGGCTTGTCACTATATCTGGTATCAAGCCTAAGCAGCTACTTTGTGGGCTATGATGGATACTGACTGACATTTGATGGAAATCTTTATGGGTTTGTTTCAAAACTCGAGGGTTTTCTGTAAAATAGTCTTTACAGTTCCTGCACATTCATTGAGTATCGTATTAGTTTAAAGTCTCACATTGTTTTTGAGGAATGTAATTACCATTTTCAGGAAACTTTTGACTCCCCGAAGTTCCATCTTTCATTCTTTTATTAGCTGCCCTTGATATCAACCAAAACAAGAGATTTTGTACTCATGCTAATAAACTGGTTTGTTGCAGACTTTCCTGCTCCAGCACCAGCTCGTTCAACGTATCAGGTAGCAGCATTGCCCCTGAATGCCAAGATTGAAATCGAATGCATTGCTGCACTCTAGGCCACCTTGAGGAGAAGTTTTCGGCTGACAGAGTCAAGTTTAATAAGATTAGGAATTTGTGAGCGTTGGAATTTAGGGAGCTCCAACTTTTCTGTATCACAGCTATTGGCTGGACTTGGAAGCCTGGAACACAATTTAGCTCTTAGAAGTTTTAAACTCTAAAGCTGAAATTGCCAACTTTTATTTGTCAAAATGCAGTCCTCTTTTTCATAAAATGTGACATTTCAGTCCTTTCTATTGAGTAATCAATGATTCATCTCTTTTTTCTGATTTTCTTTTTAATTGTTTCTTGTGTATACGAAAGCCTTAGCTGCGTCTGTCGGTTTTTTTGTTTATGCGTGAGTGCTTTGGTTTTTTGTTTTCATTATTTTAGTATATTTGGCAGATACAAATATTTTATTTATCTTTTGTTAATTCGAGTAAATAGAATTTTCTCAATTTCTACTCTCTTGTTCGCTTTAAAGTGCTGCTTTGACTTTTACATGTAACTTTACATAATATTTGTTTTATTGTTTTTTTTTTTTACTTGACGATAGGTTATAAAATAAAAATAAATGATTTTTAAAAAATTTTTGTAACTAATCTCAATATTTAAAGTTGAAATGATTAAATATAAAGATACAAAATTTTAATTATTAAAACATTCTCTAGAAAAGGTATACAAAATATCATAGGAAATTCTATAACTCAAATCAATTTGCAATTATGGAAAAAAAAAAACTGAAATTTTCTTTTTTATAAGGAAGTAATTTTAAAGGAAAATAATTTAAAGATAATTTTTTATATAATTTTTTAAATAAACTTTCATGTTATTTTAATAATTAACTATTATTTTTCATTTAAAACTCATAATATTAAGTGTATTTAGTTATTTAATAATATATAAAAATTATATAAAAAACTACGTAAAATTGCTGTTTTTATATCACTACCCAATTGTAAATTGGGAAGAGAAGAGTTGTTGTAGTGAGGTGCATTTGAACATTTAACAAAATTGTGGGGCCGTAAGGTAAGAAAAGAAAACATCTGGTACGTTAAAGTTCAAGACTCGGCGCCCGCCTTAAATGGGGACATCAAAATTGCACTTTACCCATATAAAACACCAGAATGTCCTCCCAATTTCACTTGCTCGCAAAGGACCTTCCTTTGGGATTCAATCCGTAAGATTTCCTCATCCCATTTCTATCTTCCCCTGTTCATATAATTCCCATAAACAAATTTATGTTTATTGGCTCTTTTATTCTTTTGTTTTTCTAAGCTTTTGTGTTTCTTCTGTGCAAAGTTATCCCTGTTATGGTACCATTTCTAGATCTGGGCATTTCTTTCTTGTGCTAAAGATATCTGTTTCTGGGCATTTCTTTCTTGTTCTTAAGATATCTGTTTCTGGGTATTTCTTTCCTGTACTAATTTTCTTAAGATAATTTGATCTTTGTTATATCTGTTTCTGGGTTTCTTCTTGTTTCGCTGTTTTTTTAGGTTGCTAACTTGAATTTTCTTTAGCTACAGACTCTAGCTTTTTTCCGTGGTGCTGCTTTATACAGGGGTGCCTCTAGATTACTGGTATGTTGGTTGTTTTTAATTTTTGCTTGTTCTTACGTTTATAAATGATTTCCTTCTCTTGTAAAGTCTTATTCTTTTACTATTCTGTTTGCGCTTGCTCTTTTCTTTTTTAATTGCATAGTTTTCCCTATTTTACCATCCCTCTATATTTGTAATCCGGAGAAGTTGGTTAATATTGGTTAGTTTTAAAGATTTTGAAGGGAACTCGATTCGGTATCTGTTAATGAAGTGTCAACCGTCTGCTATTATGTGTTTACCTTTACTCAGTCTTCTTTCCTTTAAAACCAGCTACTTGAGTTCCATTTCCTTTTTCTGTCCCGTTAGCCTTTTTGATTATGAGCCAGGACATCATTTTCAGTGCTTGTTTAATTGGTCCTTACGTTGAATCATGTACTTTGAATTATGGACATGAAATTGATAAAAGCTTTAGCAGCTAGTTATTAATTATTTGTGATTGTTTTCAGGTTTGTAGTCATATTATACATGGAAGGTACTATAGTTAGAAGGGTCATTCCCTCGGATAATAGTTGCCTTTTCAATGCTGTCGGGTAAGGTTCTTTAAGTCCCAAAAGAGAAAAAATTTTGGACTTTGAGCTTCCCTTTTCAATTCCTTTATATCTTTGAATGACGTGAGTGTGACTATTGGGCTAAGTTAGATTGCTTTTCTTCTTTGCTTCTTGATATACAGATATGTCATGGATCATGATAAAAACAAGGCTCCCGAGCTGAGACAGGTTTTATATCATCTCTTATTTCTTAACAACATGCTTGGTTTATACCATTCTCAATCTCTTTTGATTATCTCTCTTCTCAATAATTAGATATGTTATTTAAAACTTCAAACAAAGTTGTATGTCAATTTTGACAACGTGGAATGCATGGCTTAATAGTTCTAGTTGATATATGTGTGAATTAGTATGAAAGAGTTATTCTTGCTTACCAAATTGGTTGTCCAGAAAATATGGCTTCGGCTTAGTTCGTCTTGGTATATAACAGGAGCCCCTTAAAATCGAACTCTTTATTTGAAAGCCATAAAATTTATGTGGTTAGATAGTTAACTGTTGATGCCATGCTATCTTTCTTATCATTTTCTGGCCCCATGATTTTTTTGAAGGTTATAGCTGCAACGGTGGCAAGCGATTCAACAAAGTATTCTGAGGCTTTTCTTGGGAAGCCAAATGAAGAGTATTGTGCTTGGATTCTTGACTCAGAGAAGTGGGGAGGTTTATGGAGCTTTTTCTTTTCATGCTTTCATATCAACAAAACTATTCTGATTTTTGAGCTAGAATGGTTCCACATACAGATAATGACTATATATGTAATTGATGTCACCTTTATTGCAAACATGGCCTTGCTTCTGGCTTGTTTAAATACTTAAGTGGTTACTTTTTTCGTGGTCTTTTGACATGTAACTGCATGCGAAAGAATTAAACGGCGTCTTATTAAGAAGATTTACCAAACATGTAGAAGAGGGTAATTGGTGCATGTTCACTTGAACAATTTGGGTTGTTGCCTGCTATGTATTCCATTGACCTTCCTAGCAAGTAGAAACTTTTAAAAAATCCCTCTTAATCTCCAAGAAGACAGAAGAGTAAAAAATGGAATAAAAGTAGGCTATTGGCTTCTTGGTTGGAGTTTCTTAGGAAGATATCCGCATGATAAGTGTCTATCACTTTGATGGCCATTTCTTAGTTGTTAATTCTCTAAAAAGCTACCTGTAGGTTTAGTTCAGGTTACTTTTTGAGATATGTTCTGCTGACTTTACCATTTAACATTTTATTATGAAGGTGCCATTGAACTTTCCATATTAGCAGACTATTATGGGCGTGAAATTGCAGCATATGATATTCAGACAACACGATGTGATTTGTATGGTCAGGTTAGAACTTGCTACGTGTTAAACTGTGCATTTGACTCCACTCAATCTCACACTATTGACTCTCATTCTTTCCCTTTACCATTGCTGCCTTGCAGGAAAAGAATTATTCTGAAAGGGTTATGTTGATCTATGACGGGCTTCACTATGATGCTTTAGCTGTATGTTGCTTCATGATCAATCTATCATTGTTATTCATGATCATTAATTTTACTTGCTAACTTTTACCTAAAGAAGGCATACACAGATAAAACATACTAAAAAAGAAGCACAATAACCAAATATGCATGGAATGGTGTAAGGGTACTGCAGATGGCAGGGTTTCGTTTCTTTGCAGTAAACCACTTTTAGTTATGCATTTTATGCCTATGTTCATCCTATATTAATTTTTTACCATCTTTTTCTTGCATGTGGAATTAACAGATAACTCCATTTGAGGGAGCTTCAGAAGAGTTTGATCAAACCATATTTGCCATACAGAATGGCAGAACCATTGGGCCAGTTGAAGGGCTTGCACTTAATCTTGTTAAGGACCAACAAAGGTACGTAATTTAAGGATCTTACAGAAGATTCATGCAACACAGAATTACAAGTAGTGCCTAAATATGAAGAACAATATTTGATGTCCTGAGTCTTTATATGCATGGATAGTTTAAGACTGGCACATGAAAATTATTGTAGCCAAGATATTTCTTTTTCTTTTTTCCACTTAACCTTTAATTTGATATCTTTTTTTGCCAAGATATTTCTTTTTTCCTTTTTCCACTTAACCTTTAATTCAATATCTTTTTTTGCTTAACCTTTAACTTGACATCTTTTTCTGCTTCATGGTTGCAATTTACACTCATTCGTAAAGATCACAATAGGTTCTATAAATTGCTGGCATTTCAATGTCATGTTTGCTTTTTCTCCCATTTTTTTAGGAAGAGGAGCTACACTGACACCGGCAACTTCACTTTGCGTTGTGGGGTGTGTCAAATTGGAGTAGTTGGCCAGACGGTTAGTCATCCTTCATTGAGTCAAATATTGCTCAAGTTTTTCCATGCAATTATCCAGCTTCACTTTATTTCTTCAAAATTTCACTTCTCATGGAGATTACGGTTATGCAAATATACAGCAGGCTGTGGAGCATGCACAAGCAACTGGCCATATCAACTTTCAGGAATATAGATGATCAGAACTGGTTAAGTGGAAAACGATTAACAGAAAACAGATTGCTTTCATTTCAGCAACTTCTTAAGAAACTTATTTATTTCATTGGATTTCATTTGTCAATGTTGAACTGTTGTTGTATAATGTGTTTTCAGCCTTATCTCACTGGTTTTCATTTATCAGTGTTGAACTGCTGTTGAATAACGTATGTTCTCCCAAATGGAAATGCAATTGGAAACATTACAGTGATGTTGGTTTTTTAGTTATACCACTAATGTAACAATTAGGAACCCTTCTGTGAATTTGCACATTTCATGGAAAGTGTCCTCCCTCTATGCTAATTTGTGTTCTTATTGTTGAAAAGAGGAATCTTTTCAGACCAAATTTCACCGTCCCGACATAGCTTCAAGAGCACGGCTATGTCGCCTTGGGGACGGACCCCCTAGCAAGCCGAGGGAGGCTAGCCTCCATGGCACCAATAAATTCTTTTTCTTTTTCAAAGATAAATTTATTATTTAGTTCTTACTTTTAACCATTTAAATTTTTTTCCCTTTTTTTAAGTTAAAATCAGTTTAAATTCATGTTGTTAGAGTTTAAAATTTGTAAAGTTCAGTATTTAGAATGTTGGGTTTTAGGCTTTTGAAAATTTAGTACTTAGATTATTTTAAGGTTTTGTATTTGAAGTGTTAAGGTTTAGATGTTTTAAATTTAATATTTTACGATTTTAAGGTTTAGATTTCTTAAAATTTAGTATTTAATGCGTTTTGAGTTTAAATTTTTAAAGTTTAAGATTTAATATTTAAAATATTTAAGTGTTTAATAATTTAAAATTTTTAAAAGAAAAAATTTATAAGACTTAAAAATAAAACAAAAAAATATTAGGTATTAAAAGCAAAAATAAAAATGTAATAGGGACCAATCGGCCTGGGGACCGATCGGTATCCCTGTGGCATTACTCTTCATACATAATGCAATGATTATATTTATGCGATGTACGGATGAATTCATCATTGGCCCCCAGATAACGGAAAAAATTGTACATGAATCCAATAATAATATTATTACATTTATGGGATGTGCGGATGAATTCATCATAGGCCACCAGATAACAGAAAAAATTGTACATGAATCCACCATCATCATCACCACCACCACCACCATCATCATCATTCTTGTTATTATTATTAATTGCTTCGAAATATAAATGTTTTAAATTTTTTTTTTGACCCTAAATTTAAATTTTTAAATTACTGAGTATTAATTCAATTAAGTTTTTATTAATAACAAATCTTTATCTTGTACCAACGATTTGTTGGTCCAAATGAAAGGAATTCGGTTTTCAAGATTTCAAGTTCGAATCTTGTGAATAAAAAAACAAGTATTAGAAAAATTTTCTTCTAATGAAATTTGACGTGACTCAATTTCGGATTAATTGTGACTTGATTCCAAATTAATTAAAATCCAATGTAATTATTGGATACCGAGAGGTTAATACCAAAAAAAAAAAAAAATCCTTATTTTGTCTTCACAGCCACTCCTTCAATTGCCATGGCTAGAGCTCCATTAATCAAACATTACTCCATAACCTCCAGACCCCGGCATCCATGGTTGCCAGTGGTAGGACTCCATTTGGGTATCCTTGGGCTGATTTTTTGGTCATGGGTTTCTTAGGAACTGGAGAAAGAGGCATGCCTGTTGCAACTTCCAGCAACAAAGAAGACATCAAGCAGAGTTTGTTGATGTCCAATGGTTGATTGATAAAGATCATGAAATAAAAAAATCATTTCATCCAACAAGTCCCAGCACATAAAGGTGAGAGAGGATTAATAAGAACTTTTAAGACATTTCCTAAGAAAAGTACAATATTACAAAGCAGAATTGTATCTAATCGTTCTAGTCTATCATGAATTTGTTTCTTTGATTACAAAGGGAGTGATTGAGCCTCCAGATAAATTACAGCTAAAGATGACAAGATAAACTAACCATTCCATCAAAGAACATTATTACCAAGATTTTGGCAACATGGGAACACAAAACTCTTGGTATGCCAAAATCTTGGTATGGTTATAGGAGCAAAATTGGAAAACCAGAGAATGATTAAATCCATCAGACCGATCATTTTATCCGTACTCTCAAGCTCCTGCAACTTTAAGTGGTTTTAAGTAGCAGCAAAAGGGTTTCCTCAAGTTTTCACATATAAACCACTTACTTTCTATCAGGCATATCCAGCGAGACAAATATGCTTGGCCATCCAACAATATCTACTATCTACTCCTATATCTTCTGATTAAGAACATGGCGCAACTGGACTTTCTGACTTTCCATCCTTGCCTCCAAAAGTCTTGCCTTCAAACTATTCTTTTGTGCACCACGATGCCATTCAATGCAACCCTTCATACCTCGCGTTATGTGAGGATGACCAGATTCAGGTGAACTCCATTGCCCCATTAAATCCAGAGGGCTAAACCCACCTTTACTTGATCCTTGATCTAGGGATGTGAGACTCACATTGGACTTTCTTCCATTTGAAAGCCTGCCATATGCCCCATCCACTGAGACTATTTTGTAATTCTCTCCATTATTTGAACATGACCTCCAAAGTCTTGCAATGGATGAAACCTTCTTCAACTGTCTAGCTGGAACAGAACAAACTTCGCTGATTTCTGAAATAGGACTTTCTCCACACCCATTTTCTTCCCATTCCATTCCACTCCCTGAGACATTGATGTCCCGGCAATTCTTGTTTACAGATGCAGCACTCCCATCCGGTGAACAACTTGAGCCCTGATCCTCAAGATGACTCACAGTTTCCCAGCCACTCTCATCTTCTTCTATGTCATCATCATGACCATTATATGCATTCACATTTCTTTTAATGTTGGCTCTGTTAATCATTTGGACTTTAGGGCTCACTGTATGAACTTTTGAGGCATGACTAGTGAGACCATAAGCAACACAAGGTTCAATTTCCCTCTCATTGCCTTTGGCTAAATTCAGATCTTCAAAAACAGAAAGAATGTCATCTGGGTTGGGGGGTTCATATGTGAATTCTTTGACATCTTGGACATTAACTGATGCAGCAGCCTGCCTAAGCGATTCTGCTTCTCTCATATCATTCACATCTGGGTTGGCACCTCTTGACCTTAGAAAAGTATTCAAATCTGTCACAAGCTTGATCATCTGAGAATACTTTTCTTCAAGCACCACCTTTGCATCAACCAACTTCATTTGAACACGCTCCTCCCGCCAGACCTCAGCCATCTGTAACATCTTTCTTTCCTCTTCCACTTCCTCTCGGAATTTTGTGGAGTCTCTCTTCAATGCTTCCACTTCAGCCTTGTCTTCCCCAATTTCCTTAGCAAGCTCATCACATACTTCTTCAATCAATTCTCTAGCCTTCCTTTCTTTTTCATAATCCTGCATATATCTCTTTGCTGATAACTTGGCGTCCGCAAGCTCATTAACCAATTTGGAATTGATGATTTCAAGCCTTTGGCGATTTTTCTTCTCTCGTTTCAAGTCACTTTTGACGTCATCAACGAATGCACGGATTTTCTCATGCTCTCTACTACGCCATGCAGCCCTTTCCTCGTTCACTTTCCTCAAGAAATGTTCAAGCTTCTTCTTGGAGGAACGATGCTCAGTCTCAAGCTCCTCAATGCGAGTTTGAGCTAGCTCTAGTTCAGCCTCGAGAGCGGAAACTATTGAGACAGCACTTACTTGTTGGTCAATATGCTTCATGCGGCTGTATATCTGGCGTACCTCATCTGTTGTTTTCAGGCAGACAGGATCCCACTTTGTCACCCCCTCCATTGCAGAGTTTGAAAACTGTATCGAAGGTTCAACCTAAAAGAGGAAGAAAAGCAGTTTAAAATTAATGATCAATGAAGCCAAGTAATGGACTATTGGACTTAAAGAAAAAGGAAGAGAGTAGGAGGGAGGGTATGGGACATGTGCTCATTTAATTTTAAAAAGGAACAGCTAAGGAAAACAGGAAGAAACTCTATCTAAGCAGGATGTATCACAAATAAGGAACAGAAATAAAAATGCTAATCCAATGAACCAAACACATGAATGCTTTATCTTGACAATCCAAGTTTTCATAATCTTGCATTGAGCCTTATAAGGGATCTCCCTAATCATACTTAGCATTGAGGTGAGAAACACACTCCTTTTAAGATTGGATTTCATTCAACTCATAGAATTCGGAATGTATAAGTAATAAATTAATCTCCATTGGAACTAATTATGTCCTTCGCTCTTCTTGTTTGTCCAGAGAAGTAAACAATTTCTTGGTCATGACAGTGCCTTTACACAATTCTAAGTGTCAAGGATGTAATTAATTGCCAACAAGAGACAACACATTCACTTTTCATAGAAATATCACACTATCACTCCTAAAAAAATCTGACAGATGTAGCATTACAAAATCAATGCAGAGAGCAATGCAAATAGTGGATAATGAGCAGCATGCACACCATGTGCAAATAGGATAAATAGTTTCCTCAATGTTCTGCCAATAATTCTGATCATTTTAAAGTTCAAGATTCAGTGAGAAGCGTACAGAAGCAACATACCTTGCAAAGGAGTCCATTCTTTGATCCAGAAACAGAACCAGGGCTGTGTAATGTATCCTGTTCTTCAGAATCATATAATCTGTCTTGGTGATTGTAAAGAAATGGAAGACCCTGATACACCTTATCAGGCTGCATCAAATGAAATAGAATGAACTCAAAACCTCCAAGATTAACATAGAAAATGCTAAAAAAATATTTCTAATATAGACAATCATCAAGATCAAAAAGACAGCAGCACATTATTCATTTCAGGCGGACAAAGGAGGAAACTAAGAGCATACTAGAGCATCTAATGATGACAAATTTGGCAATAAATCCCAGACAGAAAAATCATAAAGGAGACCTTTTGCAACAAATGCAATTGCAAGAAATTTGATCTACAATGTTGGTTTTTTGCCACACAGGCAGAATCCAAGTATAATTAATATTAAAACTATGATCTTTAATTGAAATTTTAAAAACTAAACAACAAGGAAATCATCACAGGAACAATGAGTAATGATGGCATTGCAAAGATCAGAAAATCATTCTCACTAGCATTACTTCAAAATTAAGCAAACAAGTTAGTAATTAACCAATATAAACCCCACTAATTGAAAGGGAAAATGGCTTCAAGATCACTCTTTGATCACAAAATTCACACAAAAAGGACCTCTAAAATGATGTGCAAACCACAAAAGCCAAACACCTAAGTTCCACAAAAGAAATCACCTGAAACCCTAACCGACGTCTCCTCCTCTTTCCTCCACCGACTGCGACCCTCTCAGTAAGCTGCAGCCTCCACAGTCCAGCAGCAAGCTTTCTCGCCGATACTTTCAGAGCCCCATTCCTCCGTTTCCCACCCCGACTCCCTCTCCACCCACTCCCTTCATCCCCCTCCTGCTCAACACCCCCACTCATTTCCTTCTCCCTTTCCCTATCCTCGACCTTCCATTTCAACAAAGGAGTGTCGGGTCGGCTCCGCCTCCCCACCCGCTTCCCCCGGGTCAAGCTCGAGTTCCGAGCCTTCCTCCGTCTCCTCGGCTCGAGATCCGCGTCCGACGGTTTCTTCCCCGAAAATGTCGCTGGTATGTTGGGTTTTCCAGTAATCTTCATTGCATTAAGCTTAAGCCATGACCCAACAAAACCCAGAAACGAATTCCTCTGATTACTTCACAGACAAAAAGAAAAAGATGGAAACTTGCGAGTTTAATTTGGGTGTGACAGAGTAAAAGGAAGTATCAGAAGGAGAGGCAACAGTTTAAAGATGTTCAAAGAGATGCTGTTGCTCCTGCTTCCACTTCATCTTGGTGGAGAGAAAATGAGGCTCGCAGATTTCTGTGTACAGATACTGTAATTATACAGGGAGAGATTTTAGGTGTTTTTTTTTTTTTTCATTTTTGACGTATTTTGTACGGTCAACGTTATCGGGGTCGTGGGTGTTGCAGTGCACTTTTACGGTGGCGTTTTGAGAGGCAGAAACGCGCTCCGCCCGAGTGCATTGCTTGGCGTTTTGCAGAGAGACGTTGTAGTTTTAAAATTATAAAATCTCAAAAACACGATGTCGTTTTTGGCTCTGTATATGGTTAAAGCGTCAGTTTGATCCATTTACTTTGATAAAAAGTTATTTTTTAATCCTTCGCTTAAAAAAAAAAAAGCTCTTTTTTTTGCCTCTAAAAGTTTGAAATTTGATCCTTTTTTAGTTTATTCGTTAAGTTTTAATATTAAATAATGAAAATTTTAAAGTAGATTGATTAAAAAGAGATTATTTTTTTTATTTTGAAATTTTCATTATTTAACATACCACATGTATAAAACTTAACAAAAAGACTAAAAATGAGTCAAATTTCTAACTTTATAGACAAAAAAATGGTTTTTCTAAATATAAGAACTAAAAACTAAAAAGGCTTTTTTATCAAAGTAAAAGAACCAAAATAAGGATTTAACATGCATATATTTTACGAAACCTTTCAATACTTGAAAATCACATTAAATTTCGATTAACATAGAATCAAGTTAGGTTAAACTCTATAATCGAAAACTTTTCTAACACTTGTTTCTCTATATATAAGATTCGCACTTAAAATCTTATTAAAAAAATAATAAGTTTCCTTTATTCAAATTAACATGCCATTAAGGTTTTTAACTTTGTATATTTTATAAATAAAAAGGTGATTTACAGTCTATCTTACATCTTTCACTATTGATAAGGAACAAATTCTCATGTATTGAGGTAGTTCTTCTCTATTAATAATTATAAAATATTTCACTCATATATAACATGCAAAAACAAGTTTCTCATTTGCAAATTACTCCTTCCACCACCCTTCTTTATTTTGTTTTAATTTCTAAAAAGTTGTTTGTTAATGTTGTTGGACCAAATTAGTATATATTAACTAAAATATCTTACTCTGGAGTAAGAGTAAACAATAAAATTTTTATACTATCAAACAATTAATTTGTAATACACCAAAATAAAAATAAATATAGAGATAAATTTTCTTAATTAAAGTATCTTTGATTAGTTGATATGTACTTTAGGAGTATTTCTTTTTTGGGCAATTTTAAGATCGCATTCCCTATATTGACTTAGTGCATTCAAGAAAATCAAATTCCTTAAATCTTAACTCTAAAATTTGAACCCTAGACCTAATTTAGAATATAACACTTATTTACCAATGGGTGCAATTCTTGAGTTAAATAAAGAGATAAGTTACATACACACGAATAAGTAATCTTGTTTCAATTATCATAGTTATTAATTTCTTAAATAGTTAAAATGATGATACTACATATGGTAGCTATAATAAATTAAACTTCTTAAATAGCTAGATTTAAACATCCACAATTAGCCAATGACTTAAGGAACTTAGTCGTCATCTTCTTCCGCTAGAAATAAAAGATCCTGAATTTGAGTCGCATGATATGCAAATAGGGTGATTTGAGTTGCGTGACATGCAAGTAGGGTGGAATAAGAGATGAGAGATAATTGCCTCCCATTGTGCAACCAAGATAAAAAAAAAAATCCACAATTATGAGAACTAGCCTTTTGACCTAATAATTCATCCTCAAACCTTAGTGTTTAAGTTCAATTGATTGGGAATTCAATTCCTATCAACTACTTGAAAATTTCCCCTTCTTCCATTATTTGTTCATAAAAAAAAAAAATTCAACAATTATAAGAATTACACAAGTAAATCTGTCCCTTTTTAAAGCTGTACATACAGTTACTTTAGGAAGGTATTTGAAATAACTTCATTGTATTTAAGAATCAATACAATTATTGTTTGGTTACTTTATGGTACATCATCAAATTGGCTACGTAATAGAGTAAAAGATAATTGTTATCTTTTCCAAATTTTTTTTTATATTTTTCAAATTTTGAAATTTGAGCTACTTAAAACCTCTTAAATTTTTCTCTTAAAATTTTAACTTAAATACTCTAATTTAAAATTTTAGACTTTTTATCAACTTATTGGAGCGACTTAGTCAGAAAAGTTGAAAAACCTTCCAAATCATCATAAAAAGAAATGAATTAATGCTTGGACATAAAGTTTAATTAGCAAGTGTCATGTGAATCTTAAATTAAAAGTAATCTTTTATCATGCTCAAACACTTTTAAAACGTTACACGTCCCAATTACTTCATACAAATTAACCCACCACATTTATTTATTGTACAACTTCTATACGTTTAGAACCCTAGACTTAATTAAACCTACTAATTCACATAAGATTAGATTATACAAATAAAATTTACATTTGATGATAAGAAAAATTCATATAAAATTATAAAAAGTACAAGAAATACTCTATTCTTTAAATCTAATTTATACACAATTATATTAAAAGTAGCATCTTTCATAAACTAGTTTGCAACAATGTAAGATAGTATTGTGGAGTATCTAACTCTCAAATTAATTTTTTTAAAAATATATAGAATGCAAATGGTTTTAGTACGCACGTAAAGTTTTGCTTAAAATATCAATTTGATTCCTTAACTTTTAAATTTATATTAAAATTATCTTTTAATTTTAAAAAATTTTAAAAAATATCAAAATTATTCTTAGACTTTAATTTTTAATACAAAATAGCTCTCAAACTTTAAAGATAATACCAATTTAGTGTTTAAACTTTGAAGATAAGTAATAGTTTAGTTCTTTGAATTTTGATTACAAATACCAATTTAGTTTTTCAATTTTAATTATATATCAATTAATATGTAAATAAAAATATATCGCGATGACAAAATGTAATTGTTTGATTTTTACACGTTATTAGTATTTTAAGAAAGAATTGAATTTATAGTAATGAAAGAACTTTTTAGGTATAAAAATTAAAATTTAGGGATAATTTTAATATTTTTAAAGTTGGGGGATAATTTTAGTATAAATTTAAAAGTTAAGGAACTAAATTGATATTTTAATCTAAAGTTTTCCAGTGCCCCATATGCTGGTTTAGAGCTTTTCCACCTATATTTAATTTGGGTTCCTATATATTCAATGAGTTCATTAACTATGGTAGTACCATCTATATAATGTAGGAACTTAGAAATCAATGGTTTCATATTTTAAGAATAATTCTCGAGAGCATCTTTTATAGGTACTTGCATTATTTTTTATCTACTACAAATTAAATTACCATTCAAAGTGGTCTTCCTTTTTTCTCTTTGTACGTAGTACCATAAATTTCATTATGGTCTTGATCGGTCGGTTGGTCTAAATATGTATTAATTGTTAGAATACCGTCGCCCCATTTGAGGGCCTCATAGGAAGAAATTTTGCATCCAACAATAATTGTTGGACCTCTGGCTTTTATGTTGAAGACAACATTGTCCTGGTTTTGTAAATAATTTAATTTATAAAATAATTCTTATTTTACAATTTAAATTGTATTAAATTATAAAATAAAAATCATCAAATAAAAAAGTATTTCTCAAATTTTCAAAGATTCATCTTTTTTTATTTAATAATTTAAATTATATAGTTCTGAACTATATTATAATTTTTTGTTTGTAAAAACAGCATGAAACATGACCCCAAATAGCTGATGGGCATGCAAATTAAAGCTAAACTACTTTCCTTTGTGGTCC
>BPVZ01000160.1:155770-166737 GCA_020521535.1 Rubroshorea leprosula | reverse complement strand
AAAAAATAAAAAATTCAAGTCCACATTTTCTTTGCACTTTTTACACATTTTTTACTATTAATTAATTTATACATAAAATTATAAATTAAGTTTTATTTTTAACAACAATCTTACTTGTAACAATTTAATCAAATAATTAATAAAATTTAAATTAATTTTTATTTTTTCATATTAATTAATAAATAATAATAATAATAAATACAAAACACACCCTAAAAAAATTCCTTAATTTATTGTTGTAACGGTTCAGTTACATATATCCCCTCTGCCTTGCCCCCTGGTTCCATCCTTTGACCCGTCTAAAATACACGTGTCACCCCAGGTCATCTACATTAAAAATGAGTTCCAATATTTTAACGCCACGTGTCAACTTATTTAACGGAACGTTTATCTTTACACATGGCACTCCATGATTCGTTTGTTAAGTATCTCAAAGTACAGCCTCTGTAGCCATTACCCTCCTTCTTTTCGCCCATGAAAGGTAAAGAAATAATAATAATAATAAAACACAAAATCAGGAAACAAAAATCTCATCAGGTTGATTTTTTTTTAAAAATAAAAAATAAAAACAAAAATTTGTGTTCGTGTTAAACGACACCACTGAAATTAAACACGCCACCCAAAAGGTTAGCCTTTTTTTATATATACACATAGAAAGCTGTTGTTTTTTTGCCTCATTAGTTCTCCTTGCTTTGTAAAGCCCCAATAAAATTTTTGCAAAATTTGAGGTTTTTGTCTCAATTTCCAGTCAAAGTTTGGAAATTTATCATTTTTTGTTCATTTGGTTCCTTACCCATTTGAAAATTTTCAGTCTTTTTATTTCTTCAATTGGGTTTTTTTTTTTTTTTTCTCTAACTGGGTTTGTGCCTTTGTGCAGGATTTATTTTTATTGCAATGGTTTCAATGCTGTAAAAGGTACACTGCTTGCTTCTCTATTAGGTTTTTGATAGTTATGGAGATGGGGTGATATGGATTCAGAAGCTTGGGTGCCTTTAATGGGTTGCCTCCACCATACCTCTCTTAATTGTAACACAATTTTTGTTTTTTATTGCAATTTTACTGTTTTTTCTGTGTGTCTGTGTGTGGTGGGTGGTTGTATGTAGTCTCACTTTGTTTCCCTTTTTTTTTTGTCGCTTTTTTTTTTTTTTTGACTTTATTTCTTTGTACCGCTTATACTGTGAAGGTGTGCATATGGATGTGTTTTTTTTCATTAAGAGTAACTGGGCTTTATAAAAACACTTACAGAGCATGAATATGTGAAACATACTTCCTATTAGAGTTGGAATTTCTGAAGAATCTTAATCTTTTTTTTTTTTGCCCCTGCAAGGGGAGTTAGTTTTTAGGAGGACATGCAAAGTGCTAGAATATTGGTCAAATATGACCACCTGCGATTTTTACTTTTTTGGAACTTAAGCTACAATACAATAACTGATAGAAGAGGGAAAGCATGTTTATCCTATTTCAGATTTGTTTTGTTTTTCCCTTGTCTTATGTAGTTTCTTTCTTAGTTGCTTTCACTAGCTGCACTTTATAGAGAATTTCCTCTAGGCATCAAACTCCGAAAGGAATGATATTACAAAAGAGGTAAAAGAAACTCACTAAGGGTCTATTTAGTGAGCTAGAGGTGGAATTTACTTGAAGCTGTTTCCTTAGATGGCCCAAGCTTTATTTTTTCTGAGTCTGGCTCAGATGTTGGACTTTTGTGATGACATACATATTCAGCGAAAATGTTACAAGGGCTCGGCAAGTCAGATAGGAAAGTGTTTCTGTTGTAAAGGAGAATTTAGTTTAAGACCCTTTGATTAGTATGAGCCCCTGTGAACCTTGTAAGGCTTGTATCAGAGATTTTAAGTTTCTCTTGGACTTTGAGATGGTGGTTTCTGTGAATTGAGTTTTTGGAGATATCCTTATTTTCTAGTCTATGCAAAATGTTGTTTTTGTTAAGTTTGATTCTTTTACATAGCCATTTTTCCCTTTCCTTTTTGTATAATACTGGGATTTAATAGTATTTACTTTATAGTGAACTCCTAAATCTTTGTCTGCTAAGATAGGAGAGACAGAACTGTTCTTGGCTTATTCATTTAAAGCATATGCATTTACTTAGACTTTGTCATTTTTGGGATTGCTAAAATTTAACATTAGCTATCTACTTTCTCTAGGATCAGAACGGTATTAAAGATCTATGGAGAAGGAAAGCCACTCTCCCAGGAGTAATATAATGACTCAAGACAACCAAGGAAATAACCCTGTTCCTCCAGCAGATTTCTCTGTGAAGCGGACACGGGGTCGTCCAAGAAAGTATCCAAGACTACATCTAAATCACACAGAGAATGCTCATGATCTGAGGATTCAGAATCAGAATCAAGAAGAAAATGCCCGTTGTCCGCCTGGATTTGATGTGGTGAACAGCAATCAAAACAATAATGGAACTCCAGGCAATAATGCAAATGATATGATGGTGGGTCAGGTAGTTAATGGTGTTATTGAGGCAGCAATTGATGCAGGATATCTACTCACTGTTAGGGTTGGAAACTCAAAAACTGCTTTGAGGGGTGTTGTCTTCAAGCCTGGACATGTTGTACCTGTCTCAGCAGAAAATGATGTAGCCCCAAATGTTCCAATGATCAGAAGAAATGTTATTCCTTTTCTAAAAGAGAGGAATGGGCAGCATGTCAAGTCTAAAAGAAACAGAAGTCCTCAACCATTAACTGAACTGCAACTTGCCAACAATTTCCCTCGAGCTGCACAGGGTGCTGTTAATTTTGGAGTGTCAAAAGGCAAACAGGTACACTCAGTAACAACCCATACTGCTAGTCCAACAATCTCGAGGGGTACTCTGGTGCCTGTTGTGCTCCAACCTGTTAAGTTGCCGAATGGTGGATCAATAATCAACCAACCAGTTCAAGTTATGAGCCAACCTCCCCATTTGGTAGCCTCTAGAAGCAAAAAGTTGTCAGAAGCTGTGCATGCAACCAGTGGGGCAACAACTACTGGACAGATGACAACTGTTGGAAACCAAAGTTTCCCTGCTCCACCTCAAAATGACCACCAGCTGTTGCCAAAAGGAATGCAAAGTGAAGCTGGTACTTGTGATCAACCCCCAGTGGAGGTGTCAGTGGAGGCAGAAGCTGAGTCTATGAGATCACCTGGTATGCCGTTTGAGAAACTTTTAACTGAAGTCATGAAAAGAGTTCGGGCCTCCTCACAGCCAGTTGAGGCTCACGCTGGTAATTTATCTGGGAAAGATCCTGTTCACAGCCTCGAAGACAATAAGCCTCTCTCTATCAAACCACTGCAAGCTGTACAGCATGACTACTCTGTCCCTGCATTCAAACCTTTGGAGAATTATAAATTCGGCAAGATGACTGAGCTTTTGCAGGTATAATAAAACAGAACTCAAACGTTATTCCCATTTTTTAATCTTTTATGCACCTGAGTTTCAATACATAGAAACTGAATACACCCTCCCTTTCAAGGCTGTGCAGGAAAACATGAGGGAGAACCAGACAGCCCAGGCCACCTCAGCAGCCTGTGTTCCAAGAGAAACTGCACTTGCAGAGAATTGATCCCAAGAAACCTTCCAAGGCATAAAGCATCTGATTTGACTGTGACCATTACCGGCAGTCCTATCCTTTTAATTCTCTTGTTGTAGAAAACAATCATGGAGAAGTTTTGTGATCCTAAAATAGGCCAGGTGAACCAGAAAATTGCCTCTTAAAGGTTGTAAAGAGGTTTCTGTTGACAATGTGTCAGCTTTTAGTCAGACCTCGAGCAATAGAACATTTTACTTGTGTAGGAGATAGAACCAAGCCATTTCAGGCTTCAGCACATATAGGACTGGACGAAAGAGAAACTAGCTTTTACAGCCTCATCTTCATAAGTGGTATAACTGAAGTTAATCTCTGTTTTTTTTTTTTTTTTTTTTTTTTGGAACATCTAAATGAATCATACAATAGGGAAACAAACTCTTAACAATCGAGTTACCCTCTTAGGGATAAAGCTAATCTTGTTTAAATGGTTGTTTTCGTTGATTCATGGTCAATATCTTGATGGATGAAACTTCCAAGGATAATGCCTATCCAGCATCCATCTGCCCTTTTGATTTCGATGGTTCTGACATATAAACTAGGCAGAATAATGCAACATGCTTACACCAATTTAATGAAGAACACAGGAAAATTTTCATAAAATTCAGTTATATAAAAGAAAAAGGGACACCGTGTTAGGTGGATATGTTGCTCAAAGGGTACTTCCTCAGCACCAAAATGAAAACGAAGGACAAATTCTAGATCACAATATAGGTCACCGGTCTTCTATAGGAAAAAGCAGTCCCATTGCTCCTCAAGCCCAGTATACAAAATTGACCAAAAGAAAAAGAAAAAGAAAAAAACCTATAGGCCAAAATCTCTTTCTTATCTTCAAAAATAGAATGCAAAACAAGGCTGATGAAGTAACAGAATATCTAGGGAAGCTTAGCACCAAAATGGCCATTAGATACTGCTGTCCCTGGCGTGGGACGAGTAGCAGGGAAAGGAGGTTGCATAAGTGGAATTTGACTTGGTACCGCTAATGGTTGTTGTCCAGGGGGCATATAAGGCTGAGGCATACAAAGCTGCAATGCTTGGCCTGCCGAATTTCCTGCAATTTTTAACAAGGAATTCTTTGGAAAAAAAAATTACATTCCACTAAAAATAAGAAACAGATTATTGGGCTTAAGGAAAAAAAAATGTCATTCCATTGCGAATAAGAAACAGATTTCTTGGGGTTTAAAAATAATTGCCGAGTCCATGAAAACTCAAGACGTATACGTACCTTGGTGTTGGACTTGGTGTGGAGTAAATGAAGGTCTTGGAGGTATTGGTGAGATACCTGCTGCACCCTGGACCAAATCCTTCCAGCATAAAATAAAGCACAACTTAGTAATCAGGAAATTAGAAAAGTGTATATGTTGAATGACTTTCTTTTTCCTTTCCTATATACCATTTCATTTTTGTCATCAAAAAAATCAGATCACAATAATTTACTCCAAGTTTGATCAAATTTAATCACATTCAACTTGTTATGCTCTTTGTTTTGCCAAGAAGCATAATGTGTTGAATGTGATTAAATGAGGATGGGAAAAATGATAGTTCACTTCATGGATCAGATTCCTGTCTAAATGCTAGTAAAGATAAAAAGAACTGAGAAAACATGAAGAGAATTCATCATATTCACAGTGAATGTGGTGATCAAGAAATCTAAACTAAGCCAAGAAACACTTTAAGATGCATCAATTGGGACACCAAGATTAGGAGGAAAAAATGCAAATGTTTTGGGACTGCTACTATGAAAAACTAGGCTACAGACAGGTATTCGACATTTCCGCTAGTAAATGGGGAATGCCCATGTCAGAATAATGCAAATTTAGGTTTTATTACATTGTGGGCAAAACATCTTACATGAGTAGTTGGCTGCATATAGACAAGCTGCCCCAATCGTCCAACCATAGCCTAGAGAGAGAGAGAGAGAGAGAGAGAGATTAAGAAACTAATGAATGATGAGACAATCAACTGAGGTAATCTGTAAAAAATGTGGGCAGTGGAGATGATAAATAACTCTTCTACAACATACAGCTTGAGAATTTGGATTGAAGACTGGTGGTGCAGCCTGAGTGGGATGGTACTGACCAGCATATCTAAGTGGCTGGGCCCTGCCTCCTATATGCCCAACAATCTGAGCCAACAAAAGAAACATCTTGTCAGGAAAAATAATCAAAATATAAAAACAATTCTCTACTCCATGTCTTCAACTTGTTATGATTTTCAAGCACAATGCTGCTTTGCAAACAGCTTTTTTTTTTTTTTTTTTTTGGGGGGGGGAGGTGAAGAATGCAGTCTCAGAAGCAGCTTCATAGATTCAAATACAGCCAAAAAAAAAAAGGGATTTTAAAGAGCAATCCCACTCTCATTGCTTGTGAATTGTGATGACTGATTCAACTAATTAAATGTGACAAAACAAGGAATGTGAAGAAGAGAGAAACAAACGTCCAAATTTCTATTTACTAATGAACTAGCCTTCTCCAACAGTCTGTGATGATTCAATTGCTAATCGTAGAGCATATTCTTCCTGGGAATCCAATTACAACGCCTATTACAGGACTAATCTTCCTCACTGACTTTACTACAAGCAAAAGCACATATGGGTATTTGAACAATGTTCAAGGGCCTGTTTGGTGCAGCTTGTTGGAGCTGTGATAAGTTTAAATTTTTATTGGAGGGAAAATTTAAAAGTTGCTTTTAGAGATAGTAAAAGTGAGTAAAAAGGAAGTTTATGAAAAGCTTGAATTTGAAGCTTTTGATCTTTTATTGTTTAGGATCTTTTTAAGATTAAAAAAATATTTAAAAATGTAAATTTTTAGGAGGGAAATTTAATCTTATAAAACATGAATAGTGTCAAAATGCTGAAGCACTTGGGAAGCTGCATCAAACAGACCCTAAATTTCATTACTGGCCAAGAACCAAAAAGAAAGAGCTCCCTAATGGCTTAATGACTTGCATCTTCTATTTTTAAGGCAGAAATCCCAACCTCCTTGCCACTAAAAGTTCTAAGTCCAGTCATCAAAAGTATCAGAAAATAATTTCAACCAAATTCAAGATGCAAAAACCCATTAAAGCCCAGAAAACATACAGGTTGCAAAAATCGAGGACCAGTGACACCATTTCCAGCTGTCATGTTAGTGTACTGTCGAAACTTGGTTGGTGCAGATGAATGAGGAGCAAACGGACCCATTCCAACTTCTGGTTGTGAACCAGCACCAGCAAACATGGGAGAGTTGCCTGGCATGTAACCTGTGTTTGGAACTGTTGGCACTGCAGGAGGGCCAACTAATATGGGATTTACAAAAGACGGAGAGAAAATCTTTGCTTCTGGGTTAAGCTTAAATTCCTGTGGAAGATGTTAAGAAAGAAGACCATGACTTTCTTAAGCAAGACTATATCATGATCTCAAGGAATTTCTAGGAAATATTGCCCCTTAATAACTAGTACCAATGATAGAGCCTGAGATGACTGATTAATAATAGCATAGAAGATGCTAATAACTAGGCAAAAACTTTGCATCTGCTATCATTTTTGGTATTGAGCACTGTTTTGAAATGAAATACAAAGGTCATCCACAATTTTATTACTAACATGCTTTACAGTATAGCCATAAGACATGCAAAAGGTAACCATTACAAATTCACCCTAATATGATTGTTGATAAATACATGCTTTACCTTTGAGCTTTTATTAGATTCTGAATTTTGAGGAGGGACCATTTCAACTATAGTTGTCAGTGAAGCACCATGTGATTCTAGAGTAACATCAGTAACTGGAGTTGAAGAAGTTGAAACACTTGAGTGGACAGCATCTTGGAAAGTGTCTGCTGACCTCTCAAAGGATTGTGGTTTAATGACTGCAGTAGCCTCATGAGATGCTCCAAAGTGCAACAGCTTGCATGTCTTCTCTGCATTTCCTTCCCTGATGGGTTTTACTGGGATAGGGCAGGCTTCAGCTGCAGGTAATAAAGTCCAAAATTATAAAACAGATTGGAAGAAGTGATGCATGATTGGGGTGTCCCATAAGATGAAACTTAAAGTCTGCATGAAAGTGAGCAAGAAAATATCACTAGTAATCTACCAAGATAATAAATTCTACCATATACCAGGGAATCATAATTCACGTGTATCTCATGGTTACTTTTTTCCTTCTTACACCATAGTCTTGAATATGCAATTACCAAGAAGAAGCAAGTATGATGTATTTACCATTAAAGTTATGAAACTTTCAGAGCTACGGAAAGGAATATCATTTCTGTGCAAAGGAGGACACAATAATTCCAAACAGACTAAAATTGACAAAGACATAGAACTCACAGCTTGGGTTTGAACCTTCAACTTCCCCAGACTGCACAAAAAAATTACAAGGGTGAATACAACATTCATGGTCCTAGATATGCAGGAAACAGCTATGTTTCTCAATACATACACTTTCTTTCACATTAGACACAAACTTCTGGTTAAAATCATCCTGCAAAGGTTGCATCATGTCATCTTCAACCTGTCTGGCAGAATGAGAAAGGAGATTGCTATAATAGCAACATTAAAAAGATAGAGTTTCAGAATACGTGTTGGTCACAGACAAAAATGACTGCACTTTTGTATCATGAGGATAACACTCCTACACAAACTAACAAGATAGAACTGAAAAGATATTTACATATCATGCCTTGTAGCAAATGGAGCACCATTGGTTTCTTTGCTCTGCATCAAGTCAAAGTAAAATAGAGTGAAAAGTTTGAAAGAAAAAAGGATGATAGATACAGCAACAAACTCATTCACATCAGTCAATATGCCCTCACATAAGTGACAAGGTATCCCATTTGCCAAATTGATTCACTACTTTATAACTCCTCCGCGCTAGGCCATCTGATTAGATCTTACCTTGGAAGCATTAAAAGAAGAACAAGAGTTTTGCTAAAAAAAAAAAAAACACTTATCTTAGGAAGCATCAAATGAAAGTAGTATTGAGGTCTCACACAGTCCACTTTTTCATGATGAGAAAATAGAAGAGATTCTAATATCTATTAGATACTCAATTTTACATATTTATCAAATACAGAGAAGGAGCTTGAAGAAGAGCTAGAGATAGAAAATTCACCTGGCCAGTGATTGTCCCATCTCTTTTCTCAAACTCACGTCCCTTGCCATACCCCATGTGATCTGGCAGCAACTTTTCCCCCTCATTCTCCTTCCCAGCTTTTGTCCATATAAAACCATTAGCAATATCATTCTCATTTTGGATTGAACTCCTGGTTAATAAATTAAAGAATCAGTACCTTATAAAATCCATAATAGCAAACTGAAAAGACATAGCTCTGGGAAAATATGGAACAACCTAAATATACATTCATTTCTAGAAGAAATCAAGGGGGAAAAAAAGAGAAAAAGTATAACTTTAAACCAGGTGAAAGGAAGTCAACTAATTGTTAACATGAAATTAATTATTAGAAACTGTTTGATTTAAAAAGTTTAAAAAGGAAGAAAAAAAGTTTTAAAAATGAGGAAATTTTCTAAAAAGAGAAGAAAGCAAAATCTCTTTTAGTATAATTACCTTTTCTTAGTATTTGTCCTTTTATCAATGACAGATTTTCTAGGTTTATTTGCCTTAGCCGGTAAACCATTAGAAAATGGTACAATGCCCTGGGCTTCTGCATTATCACCGGCTACATTGCCAGCAACGCCATCAACTGAGAGCAGGATTTCCTATTGTATAGCAAAATACACAAGTTAGGCAGATTACTGGACAATTTTGGAAGGAATAAATAAAATTATGAGACTAGAAGAGAAAAATAGCAGAACAAAGAAGGAATACAAGATTCACATACCCTGGAAACGAGTTGAGCAAAGTCACCTGGGAGGATTACCAGCGTCTCTACAACATCCCCACTTGCCACATTTGATTTACATCTACCCTTTTTAGTTAATTTAGCTTTCTTCAAAACAATGCCTAACCAAACAGAGTAAAGAATAAATGGGCCTTGAGCATAACAACCACAAATAGAAACCTTTAACGAGGGAAAAAAAAAAAAAAAACACAATTAGTCCATTACATACTGCTCCCATTTTTGCATGATGAACACAGAAATTGGATAAGATGTTGAGTCGATATTCTATTAATTCCCTAACAAAAGAAAAGATCACCTCTACTCATGCAACACAGTATCAGATTAGAAACGTGTTCCCCTTCCCTTAGCATAAATCCCATCTAAAAAACAGCAATTGGAATCACGAGATGTTGTCTTTTTCTCAGAAATCAGATCAACAAAAAAAGATTCGGAACATAACCCAAATTGATCTGGTTCAATCCAAACCAAAACCATAACAATTAAAACCTTGAACCAATTTCTTCAAATTCAACAGATTCCCAAAACCAGTCCCCAATAAAAGACCTAAGAAAATGTCAAAATCAACCACTCACCATAACCCTTCTCCACTGAAGCAGTGTGGAAAACTCCAGAATATACAGACCCATCTTTAACGTGCACATCCACAGGGAGACCAATAAGGCACAAAGTAGCAAACAGCAAAGACTCAGTCGATGAAGGAGAGGAGGTACTGGCAGTGCTTTCCTTTTCTACTCTGCCTTGGTCACCACCCATTTCTTGTTCCCTTCCCATTCTCTTTGTTCTTCTCCCTTAGTTTTGTTGATTCAATTGAATTTTCTCCCACAAGAAAACTGCAGTCTTTGTTCAAAGTTTGGATATTTTTGTTGCAGAAAGATGTAGGAATCAGACCCAAAAGGGATTCGAGAATTACTGAATCGAAGAGAAGCAAAGGTGGTAAGGGGGACGAGGGAATAGGAGAAAGGAGGCAAATTTATGTGTGCATAAAGAAGTAGGGCTAGATACTTGCAACCAACTGAAAACACATCAGGTTAAGCTATTTGAATTTTAAAATTAAATTTTTAAGATGCTTGGCTGTTAATTTTGATACTATAATAAATTAGTATTTTTTTTAATTATGTGATATTCTCTGTATATATTTTAATAATTATATATATTTAAAATATTTTATTTGCAAGAGCATATAACATATGGTAATATAATAAATAATGATAGTTATCACAAATTTTTAAGATAAAAAATTTTATAATGAATTTTGTGGTAATCTTTGATCATAATGTGATTTAAGTCTTATGCATATTTACATAATCAGCTAAAATAATTTCATTCACAATGATCAAGAATAAAGGCTTGAGGGAAAATTGAAAATTAGAATGTGATGATTTTTTATAAAATTTTTTAAATATTTTTTATAAAAGTTTTGTATATGTTGATTAATTAAAGATATTTAAATAATTTTATAAGAATTTTAACATTTTAATCATGATGAAGATGTTGTAATTTTTTGTAATTTCATGGATTTATTAGAATAATGAATCTTTAAA
>BPVZ01000160.1:101270-111924 GCA_020521535.1 Rubroshorea leprosula | reverse complement strand
AAGGAATTGTATCCAGGTAGTTCCATTCTGTACTTTCCTAGGATCTGACAATAGGGAAGCTTCACATTGTCTGCATCATTGCACCATTTTGGCAAGCGGCTTGAATTAGTCTCAAAAAACTGTAGACTGTAAGCATCTTTGATCTGTATTTTGAGAAAATATTTGAATTAACAAGCTTGTAAACACAAACTTTAAAGAAAGAAGCTCATCTTCCTCATAAATTGAAGGATCACATATTGAAAAGACATTTAAATCATCCAGCACAACTTAAACCTCTCAAATATTATAACCAATTAGCTCTAATACATCTTGCAGAGAAAAGTGGGAAGAAATGAGGTTTTCGTGCAGGCCATATATGATGCAATTGCAAATTTTGAAGAATTATGATTCAGGGTTCCTATTTGCATCAGCACCACTGAGCTACTGCTAAGGTAGCTAAAAGGTTTGGCAGGATAGATCCTAGCTCTTATTAACATATATGCAAACAAGTAAAATATTTTATTAGTATTAGATCCCATCCTATCCTGATAATACAAAAAATAAGAGGACTTATTTACCTAACAAACTCACCGTGAATTCAGTGACTTGAATAGAATCAGAAATTGGATTGAAGAGTCCTGCCTCCTTGTACAATTCAAGAACAAAAGCAATGCATGATGTTGACTTCCCGTCACTATATACCCAATCATCCTGCTCGGGAATCATCAGCAATTCATCAAAAGACGATCCACGCTTTTCCGTTTCCACTAATATATCTGGAAGATCCAGGTCCTGCATGAAACAAAATGTTTAGACAGAGACGAAGAACCAAAACAACACATGGGGTTTTAAAGATAATATTTAATTAATTAAAAAAAAAAAAAAAAAAAGACCACAGCCAGCCAATCAACATCTTTAAAGACTAAAGGTGCTATAGAATTTTCAATAAGCTTTGAACTTGAGGACTAACACTATGGTGGCTTAGGTTAAAACAAGACAGACCAGTGATGCCCAGAAGCTTAACTTGTACTTTATATCCAAATGTCCAAGCTATCTTCCAGATAAAAAACTCAATCAATTTAGATATAACTCCTATTTATAAAGACAACTTCCCATTAATTACGAAGTAACTACCAATATGATGTACCAAAAAGGTAACAACCAATATGATCTCTACCCCTATTTTATACCTCTGTTCCAAGTCGCTTGTTCAAGGCTTCATTCCACATGTTAGCGGCATAATCAGGCTGAATTTTGTTCCAAACTGTCATAACAGATGCTACCTGTGGAACCAAAAAGCAAAGCCTAAACTCTTTGGAATGGCAAAACCTCTTAAAAGCATAATCCATGCACGCATTTACGGACTAAATCAGTTCATTTCAAGCATGTTTAAGAAGTCTTAAGAAGTCACTTTGTCCTCAACTAAGTTTCAGAACATCAACATTCAAATTATACTTACAACAACATGTTTTATTGATTAGTAAAGATGAAGCCATAACGGTTAACAGGACACTAGTTAGTTGACCAAAAGTTCATATTTGCAAACATCACCTCACAAGGTGAAATTAAAAAAAGAAGAAGGTAGAAACATTAGAAGTATAGGAGGGGGTAGGGGGCAATATTCTAATATCAACAAAAATATTGAAGACTTGACTGGACATGTAATTTTCAAAAAATATCATTTGCATACCAGATGAGCATCCAATGGAGGTGGATAGTTCCCATCTTTTGTGTCTATCCAGCTAAATATCATATTATGATAACCATATGGTTTGCCTGCCATGCTTAGTGCATATTCCCATGCGGCAGTCTCATTAAACTTGGCTCGTACATCAGGATGCAAAGGAAGCAATGCAATATGAGGATTTGAATCATCCTTATGCAGCTCAAAATCCCACCATTCATCCCATGGTAATATAGCAATGACATCTTCTCCCTGCACCCCGAAAAGCACACCCAAAAAGAAAAAAAAAAAGAAAAAAAAAAAAGGAGGTAAAACCTGAAAATAAGGACATGAACTTTCACCAAATCCAGAATTGAGGGTATGAACTTTGATGGTTCTAAAACAAGGACATAATTTGCATTAGTTGGAAATAAGGATTAATTCGACAAAAATTGGCACATAACATCACATAAACTGCAATGAATATGCAACTAAGATCTCATCAAAAACATTTAAAGGAACCTTTACTAAGTAAATAAATTATTTAAGGATGTAGCTGTAATAGATTATAAAAACAATTTAGAAGAGAAATGGACAATGTTAATTGTTTATAATAAGAACCTGTTCATTTTCATGGCCTGATTCACCAACCCATAGCTTCCCTTCAGAATCTTTCAAGCAAACAGCAGTATGACCAGCATAAGCCCCACTGACCCACTTCTCTAGAGTCTCAAAACCGCCCCACCGCCCACGGATTTTTGATATTGCAAGAAAATCCCCAGAGTGAATATCATCAACACTTATGTTGGTAACCCAGGGTTGAGGGCGTGGTTCAAAAGAAGCCCCCATGTGTTTTTTGAGAAATTCAATATTGGAATTCTCACCCCAGCCGGTATTTGTAAACAGGGGGAAGACATCCCACAGGGCTTGGAGTGTCCCTATCATCCCAGCTTGCATGAGGAAAATTGAAACTCCCTTGTTTTTCACCTGATTCAATATATCATAAGAACCATGCAAGAAATAAAGATGCATGCCTGAGAACAAGATAAAAGGTTCCAACTTTTACATTCTTAAACTACAAAACTGATGCAACTTACATATTCATACTCAGCTTTCCCTTCCCATTGCTTGATCTCAAGTGTATGGTCCCGAGATAAGAAATAGTAATCCCATGTTACACGATATGGAGTTGCAAAGACATAAAGATCCATACAGGTCCAGCTATGAGCTTTGTTAACCTGGATAAGCGCAAGGAAAGTGAAATTTACATCATTTCAGGCTCAGAACTCCTAAGTGGCTAAGTCTTAAAAAATTAAGTACCAAAAACCTCACAAAACATTCAATGTGAAAATCATCTAAATATAAAATTAAGTTAAGTAGGAATGTTTCCCATCAGAGGCCTCACAAAAAAAATCACCAAATTGAATGCAAAAATTGTCCCAAATACAATTACCATGTAACAGTATTCAGCCACTCAAGTCCAATAAATTTCTGCAACCCCAACTAGCATCACCTGGAGGCTTAAGTCATGGACTCATCATCCCCATTAGATTTTAAGATTTGAATTCAACCGCCTAACATAAACGCCACAAAATCCCACACCTATATAATGGATGCTCCATATCACAATGAAGATCATATAAGGTCATTTACTGTGGATCATTTGGCGTTTAAATTCAACAAACTATAATAACTAAAATATAGATGTTCAAACATGAAGTTAAGAGAACACTTTGCTAATATTTAACAACAGGAAAATGAATGAAACTCAAAAGAAAAAGAAAAAGAAAAAAAAAAGGCGCCTTCTACAGAAAATCATCAAATATTCAGCTAGCAAACTCAAAAATTTTACTTCCTAGATGCAAATTGCTCTAAATTTCCTAACATACCATACACAAATTCTGCAAAATCTACAAATTTCCTTTCGATAAGAAGACCGAATGTTCAACAGTTCAAGAACAAAAACCCAAAATACTCAACACCCCAATTCCAAAATACTCCACAAACTTCCATAAACTAAAATTCAAACAAAAACGAAGCTATCAAACAGAATATCCACCTTGATATGGAGAGTCCCGCCACCAAATTCACCGCCACTCTTATTATGAAACTCCATCCAAGCGCTGTTCTCATAAAAGCACGCACCTTTCCATTTCACAGTGCTGTTTCTGGCAGAGGCAGCACCAACGAAGGTTGGCAGGAGATCATCGGGGCTATTGAGAGAGTCGAGAATCGGCCATGAGACCTGGCGAGGCAATAAAGGCAGCACATCACGTGGGTGGAAAGGTAATGGCGCAGCGGCGACATGTGGCGCGACGAGAGAGGAGAGGACGAGTATCAGTGCGGTGCAAAGAAGACATGATGATGAAGAAGAAGATGATGGGGAAGAGGAAGACGCCATGATTGAGAAGGAGAGAGAAGTGAAGATCGAAAACTCCTCTGCCTTCTCGTTTCTCGTCTCTCTCTGGATTATTTTAAGTTTTTTTGGACTTTGATTATGAACAGGCATAATTGCAAGGAAGCCCTCAAACGTCTTCAATTATTGGCAATTGAGACCTTTGGTTTTTCTGATAGCTAATTAGCCAGTCAACCACTACTAGCATAAATTCATTGCATTTGGATAGTGAACTCACTCCCTCCCTCCCAAAATTAATGTGATTTTTTTAAAAAAAAAAATTAAGTATTTAAAAATAATATTTGTATTTATTTATAATATTTTTAAGTTTTATTTAACATGTACCCTTAAAACAAGTTAAGGATGTAAGTAATATACTTTTTTTATATTAATTTGTATAGAAAATAACAAAAGTTGACATTAATTTTATCACCAATGTCCATGTATTGTTTTAATTAGACGATTGATTAAATAAATGCTAAATTTTATTTTTTTTAAAGCCAAATAATGCTGAAAAAGTGTTTTTATGGCACAAGTTAAAAGAATTCAAATTTTTAAAATAAAAATAAAAGATAAAGAGAGATTTTTGTAATTAAATGATTAATTCAAATGATTAGATAATAATAGAATTAGAGTAGAAAAAATATTTATTTATCTTAAAAATGAAAAAAAAAATTTAAAAATCAAAAAATGATTTGGGACAAAGGGAGTAGTATTTTCTTCATATTGATGTGTAAGTTTTTCATGGCCAACTAGAAATCTAAAACTAGTAATTTATAATTTATAATGTTTATTCAATGTGTTTTTAACAAAAATCAATCATGTTAGATAAATAACTTCATATAAATAATATAAGGTAAATAACAAACAAATTTTTAATAATTATGTGTGATAAGTAACTTTTGTTTTCATTTAGTGTGGATTTGAAAACAAGATAGTTGGAAATTAAAAGAGCCATCTTGACCTAATTGGTCTTACTGCTGAAGAAAGATTTCATAAGGGTGTAAATTATTATCATCGAAGACGTTGCAAGATTAGAGCATTTTATCACCCCAAATTTGGGAGGATATATTTTTGCAAGTTAAGAAGATGAGAGGTTGATTTGCTACCAATAGAACTATAAGAACTCAATTGTCAATACCAAAAAAATTTAAGGGTCTCTTGTATTTTAAAAATAAAAAAAATAAATATTTAAATTTTAATTAATTATTCTTGGACGTACGACAATTAGTCTAGGTATGAACACACGTGTAGTTTTCTTCCAAAATTTTCCTTCTGATTTTTATACAAATAACGTGAAAGAAAGCAATTAATGCGTACAATACATTACATTTGTCTTTTTTTTTTTCGGTGAAAATTACATTTGTCTTCTTACTTATAAAAAAAAAAAAGAAAAAAGAAAAAAAAAGAAAGATACGTATATACTTGTTTTGATTATCATTGAGGTCAAAACGAGCGGTGGCGGACCCTGATCCGTATTTTTATGGACAGCTAACGGATCGGGCCGGGTCGGATTTGTCATCTCTGGACTCTGGGCTTTTTTGAATGGAAAGTCACGTGCCGCACCTTCATTTTCACCATAAAAAATGCTCACGCTTTTTCATTTCTGATTTTTTACTACCTACTCATAATTTTTTTTCTTTATTTATAAGGGTTATTTGGCTTAGGTTTTTTTTCTCTTATTCTTCTTTTGGCTATAAAATTTTCTCTCTTATAGGTTTGGCATATTTTTTGAGGAAAATTCTGAATTTTTTTTAGCCAAAAGGGAGTTTTATAACCAAATTTTTCAAAAAAGATAAATAAATAACTTAAATTAGAAAATTTTACTTATAAGAAACTTTAAAATAATTATGCTCAAATGCCCTTATAAAATGTTTATATATATATAGATATGCATCAAAAGTTAACTATTGGGTATTAAAAAAAATTGAACTCCTAAGCTTAATTTTAAACAAAGATTTTTATGAAAAAAAAAAATACACACAATATAACCACCAAAAGTTTTTTATTCTATAAGTAAAATAATATAAAGACTCAAATTTTATCTACCACACTCTTATTGGAAAGAAAAGGCAAAAAAAAATCCAATCTATAATGCCAATTCATAGTTATGGCATAAATTCACATAAAACAATCATATACCATAATGACAAACAAAATATTGGATGCTTCCCTATTTATAATGGAACCTCAAAGTTAGATGCTTGAGGACATTGAGATTCCTGTTCTGTCACAATCATTGCATCCTGTCCCTGGAAACTACCACATTTTCTAGCCCAAGTTTGAGGAGGAGGAATTCTCTACTAAAAGCTGGGCCTGGATGGCTGGACCACTTCTGTACTAAGACAGTAAAGACCTTTCTTCTCGGCAAAAAAATTTCCATGAAAATCCCAATCCCAAATAGCTTTTATGTGTATGAGGAAAAAAACTCACTTGAAGAAGGCTATAGCGTTTTCCAGAGTCCCACGTAACCTCTATGGTTACCACAAGAACAACTAACTTTTTTCAAGACTCTATAGCCACTGTTTTCTTTCATATATTGCTTTGCATCGGAAATCAGAATTGCTTTCTCTTAGGCGCCATTGAAAATGTCTGTCTTCCCTCAACACAAGTACCCATTAAGGTCTTTGAACCATGTCCACTCGTGCCCCCGCCGCTGCCCTCTCGTCCTGCGTGTAATATGTTCAGCTACCACCAAGCCTAGGCTCAACCAGAGCCAACTGGTTGTTGAACCACGGATTGAGATGTCTCCTGATCAGTTGGTTTCACCAGCTTCCCCTCCCTTGCTCAATGACCCAAGTTTGCAGTCAACATGGTCTCACCGGGTATGGTTGGCAAGTGGGTGCGCCACGGTGATGTTTTCCCTAGCTAAAGCAATAGTGGGCGCAGCCAGTTCACATGTGTGGCTTGAACCTGTGTTGGCAGGGTATGTTGGCTATGTCCTAGCTGATCTTGGCTCTGGTGTTTACCACTGGGGCATTGACAATTATGGGGATGCTTCAACTCCAGTTTTTGGTGCTCAGATTGAAGCATTTGAGGGGCACCATAAGTGGCCCTGGACAATCACTAGGCGCCAGTTTGCCAACAATCTACATGCCCTGGCTCGTGCCATAACTTTTTCAGTGCTCCCTATAGACCTTCTCTGCAATGATCCTATTGTTCATGGGTTTGTTGCCTTGTGCTCGGGTTGCATCATGTTCAGCCAGCAGTTTCACGCTTGGGCTCATGGCACCAAGAGCAAGCTTCCTCCCCTTGTGGTGGCTCTGCAGGATGTCGGGGTGCTTGTCTCACGGTCACAACATTCTGCCCACCACCGGCCACCTTATAACAATAACTACTGTATAGTCAGTGGAGTTTGGAATCAGTTCTTGGATAAACACAAGGTTTTTGAGGCGCTAGAGATGGTTCTGTTTTTCAGGCTGGGCGTTAGACCCCGATCTTGGAGTGAGCCCAGCATTGAATGGATTGACGACACTGAAACTGCATCTCAGGTTGCAGTGCAATGATTGTTTCCACCCTTGCTAAATTCTTCTTTTCTTTCCCAATTACGGGGAACTATTTAAAAGTACAAACATATTCCAATGATTTGTCTATCTAGTGTAATGCTCAGACAAATGAATTGCTTTCTTTAGCTTTTCTTGGTGCCAAAATATGAATATACATTTATTGCTCACCAACATTTTAACATATCAAAGTTGAACCAGGAGAAATTAATTAAAATTTCCCATGTCTTTATGTTGTTCTGTTCTCATCAAACAGTTGTAGAAAACAATGATAATATTGTATCACAGAAGAATTAATCTTTAACTATCAGCGCCTACTGAGGAGACGGAAGATACACAAGGGAACCAATAACGGCGTTTACCATCTCTGTGGCCATCATCAATCATTGCAAGACCTTCCTGCATCATCCAACAAGGCTTATGAGGCACAGAGATCCAGTCTCTATTAATTGTTCAAAATGAAGTGTTTACAAGAACTTACTTCTAATAAGGTATCAAGGGCATCGATAGCACGACCATGAGTCCAGGAAAGCCGTTGTTCTACCTCATTGACTGTTACAAAGCCCTGGGCCTAAAGAGATTGGAAGTGGAACACTTGTTAGACAATCATTATTTAAACCAGAAACAGGTTACAGAGCCATAAGATTGAGTTTTATACTTCTACTTGATACATATAATTCAAGCCATAGGCATTCCCCAGATTGAACAGAACGTATGCTTAACCAAGGCAAGAACCAGAAAAATTAGGCTTTTCTTTTTCGAATGCATAAAAAGCAACACTTCTAGATAGATGAAGTCCCATTTACTCATGCTGTAAAGATAGAAGTTATTTTGACCAAATTCTAAACCTTACTTCACTGAATGCGATATGAGCTATTCAATTTGATATTCTTAGGAAGAGCATAAGGAAGACAAAATAGAAATTTCATTTGGAGGTAATTCATAAATGATCTAAAAAGGAAGTAGAACAAACCTGAGCCAGCTCCAAAATTTCATTGTGGTCTTTCTTCAATTCAGTTGGAACAGATCTAACAAGCTTCTTCTTTCCAGCAGTAATCACCTCAAACCCACTGCCCATTACCTTGAAAATTGGATTACCATAATTAGCACGGCCGTTTAACATATGCTCAAAAGCAACCTATCTGATACTAAATTCTAAATATAACATCCACTGCTAGTAAATTAGCACAAAATAAATGTGTCAACTACCAGTAACAAATTCCCTACTCTATTCTGTATGAGGGGAAAGGACAAAATAAAAAGAAAAAAAAAAAAGGAAAGAAAACAGCATCAGAGAATGACTGATTGAGAAATCCCAAAAAAAGTGTTTTCAATGCTTATGATATCATAGAATCTTAAACTGAGAACTTGTTTCATCCTTTCATCATGTTATAATTAATTTACTTTGCATTATCCAGGGCATTAGTAGCATAAAAGAATAACAGAAACAGAACTAATAGAACATGTCTCACCAATTTTAATGCCTGTACTATAGGAACTTATTGAAGAATCCTATAACATGTCAATTTCCTAAACCAAGGTAAAGGTAGTATAACTGTGATACAAATATAGAGTAACTTCAACACAATACCTTTAGCTTACTTATAGCTCGCAAGCAATCATCCTCAGACACAGCTTCACGATCGTGCTTCCGCTTCTGACGAAGTAGATTGCACAATTCCTGTAAGTTGATCAAGCCTCCATTGTGGGGCCTAGTTGCCAAGCAAATCTCAACAATTTGTACCCCTGTCTAGCCAAGTAGCAAAATTTCAATATTAGCATTCTACAAAGGCTTCATGCAAATGCCTTTCATTGATAAGATAAAATTTGGTGGGAAGAATGGGAACCTTTTCTTAAATGGAAAATTTACAGGCTTTATAAACCAATATAGCATGTCAAAAATGTGGAGACCTTTGCAGGTACATAAAAAAACCACCTAAAGACTGATCTCAGAATTAAAGTACAACTCGAATGGAACACATCAAAAGGCAACATGGCATCATGCGAATAAGTGCATAAACATTGCAGCCTTTTAAAGGCATCATATCAATTAATAGTTGGCAACAAAAAGAGTAATGGGTAAAAATTAACTTGACAATTCATGTAGGAAAGGCATTCATAACACACATGCCTCTTCTCCTTTCATAGAGAACAGCTGAAAGATAACCATCTTAAGCTAAAAACCAACACTTGAAAAATGTATATTAAAATGAAATGTTTAACCTACCAAGTTCGTAATAGAAGTCACCAATCCCTAACAGCTCTGCCCAGAAACCCTTATTTGAGGCCAAAGGGTCCACTCCCACTTTAGCGCACATCTCATGGAACTGTGACCTGAATGCTGGGTTCTTGCGAATGTCATTCTGCATCAACCCACGTAAATCCTCAACCCATCATCACATCTTCCCAACACAAACAAAATAATCCAGCATTGAATTTATGTAATGCCCATCAATATTATCCACCCGTTCATCTTCTAGTTAAGATACCAAACTTAAAATCCAAATATCACTAAGTTCAAAATGCCAACTTTTTTTTCTTACAGATTTAAAAATACAAACTTTCAATGTTTTCAAAGTTTAATGAATCAAATGCCTAAAGTATAGCATACCCTATTCTATAACTAGCTCAATTTTCATCAAATTTCAATATTATCTCATAGGATCGTTCTATCTCAAAATTCATAAACATACATATTTCAAGTAGAAGAAAAGTTAGAAAGTGACCTTGTGTTTTCGGGCGAATTCTTCAAGCTGGGAGCGGAAAGTGGCGAGCTGCTCCTTCATGAGATCAGTCCTCAGCTTCGCTACATTTTCTCCTAGCAATCGATATTGATCCTGGGATTTTATATAGTTAAAAAAATTAAAAATCACTTAGAATCAACTGCAACAGAGATGTTAGTTTTAGGCAGATCAATACGCATATTACAATTAAATATTAAAAGGGTGAAAAGAACAAACCCTAGCAGCGACAGCTGATTGCAGTCCTCCAATTCCTGGTCTTCTTCTCATTTCTACAGTACTATAATTTCTAGGGTTTCTGTGAATTGAAGCGTTCGGTGATGAATTTGGGAATTTTGCATATCAGCTTATTGAGGAGTAGTGTGATCGGAGG
>BPVZ01000160.1:61862-95426 GCA_020521535.1 Rubroshorea leprosula | reverse complement strand
CAAATCTAAATGACCCAATGACAATGTCCTTTTGGAAATAAGTGACCTTAGGTTGGATTAAACAACAGACAAATGTGTACCTTTCGAAAGGTAAAGATTGGTATATAAAATATCTGGGATATGTATTTTCCAGGAAAACTTCGGGAGAGAGATGTTAGTGGAAAACGTTTGGGAGAAGAAGCAAATTGGCTTCCATTCATTGCCATGTAACAGCAAAACTACGATTATGCCAACATTATTATTCTGTCATATACATTGCTCAACTGTTTGTTGCAGGAAAGCATGACACACAACAAGATTGAGTCTATGGAAATTACACATTTTTTGATATTAATGATATATAAGTTACAAGCTTTATTTTAAACAATGTTAATGTTCAGATACAGTAGGTAGGAATGCTTGCTGGTCGATACACAAAAGGTTTTATGGTGTGGAAATACCCCGAGGGACGATTATAGGTGAACTTGACTCCCGTGCTGCCCTCCCCAAGATGACTGCAGTGCTCATGGAAACTGCTGATAGGTCGCGCCAAGCATGCATCCCAGCGGTCACTTTCAGGCATTGTTTCTGCCACAGTGTATATTCCCTTAGAGTTTGTGAAAGCTTGGTAGTTTACAACTTCCCCAGATTTTGTAATGCAGAGAACAGCAACTTCAGCACCTGCATCAAGAGCGGTCAAGCAAAAAAGAGCAGCGCTTTGTGCTTCATAAATTTCTTGAATTCATTGGACGTTTAAGTCAACATTTTGTCTGTATCACAGCATCAGACCTAAATGGCCCATAGATTCAAGACATCACGAAGTTTAACTACACAAATCCACCTATTTGAAAAGGCGGTCAAATGTGTTCCCCAGGCCACAAACAACTTTGAAATTCATTTGTTTCTGTAAATTCACTAGATACTATTTTCTATTTTTTTTTTTAAATCTCAATAATTCAGCAACTCCAATGAACTCTCTGAAAATGAAAATGGAGACTACACACTTGATTACAGGTAAACAATAAATGAAAATAAAAGAAAAGAAAAAGAAGAGAATTGAGAACCTTAATTTGAACAATAAAAATCCACATGTAGACCTCTCAGTAACAACCAATCACAGCAATATCTCTCTAACACCTACTGTACTTACCAAATTGAATGGGTTTCAAACCAAAGAAAGAAACCATGCATACAAGGCTAACATGGCATCCCTTGCAGTGCCAGTCATATATAAAACAAACCAAATCCAAAGCAGTGATGAGACATCACAGGAAAGAACCTATAACCTCATTTAACTGTGATTGCTAATGAATCTAAGCATGTGTAACAAGAGCCAGTTCCAACATCTTCTGGAAATTGGACAGTCATACAGGATCATACATGTTCTAGAGACCTCTACATGGATCAAACAAAAACAAAACAGCATTTCCCATTCAACCATTGTACATCCTTCTAATGCTATATTATTAGCTATTCCTATCAAAAGTTAGATAAAGTAGAGTAGCAAACATGAAACTTAAAAGCAATTCTTGACATGGCGAAGTGTAAATAAAACCATTCCTAGAAAAAGAGCATTATGATGCATAACTTATCTGTTGGACCAAATTTCCTACAAGTAAGAACTCACTGAGGACGTCGTCATTCAAAAACCCACGATATCTTATATGTACAATGAGGGAGCTTTCCACCCCATTCTAATTCCTTCTGAATATATATATATATATATATATATATATATATATATATTCCCTTCCTTTCATCAGATATTCCAAACATCATGTAAATAAATCGCTTTGGTGTAACAATAACCAAGGGGAAGTCTTTCTAGAGCCAGATAGATTGAATAAGGGACAACGAGTTGCAAGCTTATTAGAGCTGGGTGGTTTGTAGAAAAACATTGCTTTAGAAGAGAGAACAACTATTGCTTGGAAATTCACCAACCTTGACCATGCAAGTATGCAAGGAATCCAGAGAATTGAAATGTTATAAAACTAAAAAAAAAGATGCAAAATAATCACAAGCATCAAAATCAGAACAGATCTTTACATTCTTTTTTCCAATCTAATTTCAAGGTGAATCAACTCAATAAAATGATAGCGATAAGCTCAAGATCACCAGGCAAAATCCTATTTAATTAAATCTAACTGCACTCACTAAATGCCTAGCACCAAATTATTAACAACCACTGAACATTTACCAACCTATGCTGAAATTAAACAACAGAAGTCCTACACACAAATTCAACAGAAAATCAATCGAAGAGCAGAAAATCACCAAATGACCACAAGGATTCAGCTTTTAATACTGCCCGACACAGCAACATAACCACCAACCCATGAAAAAACATCAAGTGGAATAACCAAAACCCACCAGAAATTTCAACCAGCAGAAGGGGTATACATACAAAAATGAATATACAGAGAGATATAAGAAAAGGAGGAAAAACCTTCCAAAATATGATCTTCAGGTCCGATGGAAGAATCCCCGCACGCATCACAGACAACCCTGCCACGAATCTCACCAGTCCAAGCATGGACGCAAGATACCAACACAGTGAAGAAGAAGAACACTAGAACAAGCTTCTTGCTCTGTAATTCCATGGTGGGTTTTCTCAGCATCAAAATCCTCGCCGGGAGGAAAACTTTATTCCATTGTTTTCTCTCCAGTTATTGGGCCAAGTTCCCGCGCCGACAGGGCCAAACCCAGCCCACCCATTTTCCCACAGCTAAATGTAATTTCATTGTATCTCAGTGGGTAAAACGGGAAAAAAATCCCTCCTTTCTCTCCCTTTTCCTCTTTATATGCAATCCAATCGAAACCCTAAACCCTAGTCTCAAATCCGCCGAAGTTCTCCAATTTAGAATTTTTCCTCGTCTGAAGTCTAGACCCTTTTCATATTTTCTTTTCTAGAGTTTCTTTGTATTCAAAGTTTTTATTTTTACCTTATAATTGGAGCTGAATTTGATCCCTGTGATGTTGGGTTATGAATGTTAAAAGTAGCCTGATCTATTGATGATAAACTCGTTTCTGAGGGATACTCTGCCTTCCCTTCCTGTGGAAAAATGTGAAATTGAGTAGAAAAGGTTAAATATTCATGCTTGTTAGTTGTTAGCTGAATATGTTTTCAGGTTTTGCTGGAATGGATGTTTCTGGGTTTCATTAAAGAGATTTCAACTTGCATCCCTGTGAAGAAGTAAATTAAAAGTAGTGGACTGAACTCAGTTGATGATAATTGTGTCTGAGGGATGCAGCTTGCATTACTGGTTTCTGTTTCCATGGTTTTATGGAATTGTTGAGTTTGCAATGTTTTTGATTGAGTGGTTCTCCACTTCTTCTCTTCTCTTTTCATAAGTCTCTGAAACTGAGATCTTATAACCATTCTAGTTAAGGTATTGAGTTTGAGTGTGGTTTCTCGGTGCCTTCTTTGATTTTTATTTTCCCTACCTTGATTCAAATGTCAGCCTTGCTGCCTTGCATCTGATACATTCACTTTCGTTTGCATCCCTATGATGATGGATATATTCATGTTAAAAGTAGTGTCTGACTTATTGAAGATAAATACACTTCTGAGGGATGCACACCCTTTTTGTGATTTTTATTTTCCTTGATTGAATTTGTTGACATTGGGAGAAGTTCAGTTTTTAGCATCTCCTTTTGTTGCAATGTAACGTTGCATACGTGTAGTGGTGGAAGTTCTTGGGCTGTTTCTTTTGAATTATTCTATCTTGAGGAATTTGCATTTTTTTTTTAATGCTTCCTTTGCTAGATGGAGGAAAAATGGATCCGAGGGATGCAACTTGCATTACTAGATTCTGTTTTCATGGTTTTATGTTATTGTTGAGTTCTTAATATATTTCTTAGGAAAATAACCAGCATTTCCCCAAATTTTAATATTTTTGATCGAGTGGTTCTTTTTCATTTAAACTCGGTAAAAGTGAGGTCTTTTAACTTTGTAAGTTGAGGTATTGGTTTTAATTGTGGCTTTTGGTTTTATCAAACCTTCTTTTTTACTACTTTGATTTGTATTTTTGCTCACCTCACATGTTGGCCTTGCATCTGATCCATAAATATTTTGCTTTTAGTCTCTCGTTTTTATTGGAATTATATTTTGCATCCCTATGATGATGGATATATTCATGTTAAAAGTAGTGTCTGACTTATTGAAGACAAATATGCATCTGAGGGATGCACCAGCGCACTCTGTTTGGGATCTTCATTTTCCTTGATTAAATTTGTCTACATTGGGAGAATCTTATCTGTGTCTTTTATCAATGATTTACGCTGTTGGATTTAAGATTATGGGTTCTCTTGTAGCTTGCAAAATTTTTCTTCTAAAGCTTTTCTTTGACTAACCTTAACACACAAGCTTGTAGGAGGCGTGATCAACTTGTTTAATTATAATCAAAACCAAGCTAACTCAGGTGGGTGATACCAAATTACAGATCCTTTTGGTCAGATTTTGCTGCTTTAAGCTAAGCACCAGTCTTTCCGGCTTACCCGAGTTCAGGGTTTGGACTCTGCATTAGAACTCTTACAGCTATTTCCATCTCTTTCCTTTCCATTGAAATCAACAGTCCTATGATCACGACTGGAGTTGTTGTTCCCTACTGGATTCTCTGCAAGACTCCCCAATTAAACCTTGAATACAAGTGGAAAATTTTATTTCAAATTCAATTCTTGAAAATTTTAAGCTATTAAAAAAGAATGATTTTTTTTGAACTTAATGGGACTACCTAATTTATAACTTATGTTATATTTGCATAGAAATAAAAAATTGACAATAATTTTTAAAACGAGTCCATATATACAATAATATATATGAATTTTAGGTAACTTGATGTCTTCCGTCTCAATTATTATTATTATTATTATTAACAATTTTATAGAAGTTCGGATTTAAATCATTATTCAAGAAGGAAAGATGCACTTATATGACTTAATGTTACTAAATCCGAAAGTCAAAGTGCTCTGTCAATTATTATTTAATCTTAAGCAAGTCCTGTACTTTTTATTAATGTTTATTGGTAAATCGGGTTTGTAATGTGGGCCAACGGTGTTGATGAGCATGTGGCTTCGCCCTGTACTGCATTCAATTAAAAGCAACCGTACCAATTATTAGGGCTTAAGGGGGTATTTTCCCAACTTGGAAGGACGAACAGTGCAGAATCTTCAATTACATTTCATTTCCTCATTGTATTTTCCATCTTTGATTTTATATCTCTGTTGTTCACAACACTCACTGAGTTCTCTCTCATTGTGCTTTCCATTCTGTGTCCACTCATAATGGCTGATATCGCCCTCACCTTCGTTACCCCTCTCATAGAGCTGGCACTTTCCAAGGCGGCTTCTTTTGCTGCTGAACAGATCACTCTTGCATGGGGTTTGGAGAAGGAGCTGGAGGAGCTTGCTGATTCTCTAACTCTGATTCAAGGGGGTGCTCGAAGACGCGGAGAGGAGACAAGAAAGCAGTCCGGCCATAGGCCTCTTTTTACGGTAGCTTGAAGATATAGCTTATGATACCATCAATGTACTGGATGAATATGCATATAAGGTCATTCAGCTCAAAGTTGAGACTCCTGGCCGAATAAGTAAAAAGGTCCGCACCTTCCTTTCTCCCTCTCGTTTCATTATGGCTAATGAAATTAGAAAAATAAAAGGGTCACTGTGTGAAAGTAAAGATCTAATATGAGTGGAAATAAACATAAATTCAAGATTTAACTTGAATTGACATGATCATAAACATTGAAATTGAAAGAACATAAACTGAGTTTTATCTTGTATATACCAGCAAACATTGACATAAAACATGGAGTGTACATACTGTTTTTTCAATAAAAAACAGCAACTCAAGCATGACAGTTACTAAAACATAAGTTAAAAAACCGTAAAATAAACTACTACACCATGACTCGTGAATTACAAACTAACATAAAGAAAACTACTACATAACATAACTGTCATAATAAAATTAAAAGACTTGGTCTCAGTTGCTTCAACACACTGGTTAAAATGAAAGGGGATGCAGTTTTCGTCCAGGTGATCAGATCCTGGTCCCCAAACTTAAGATCCTTCCATTCAGAAATATCGGTCTAGGACAGACCGCTTTCTTCCCGTTAATTTAAAAGTTTTTGGAAGGAAACATGGTGTCTTAGACATTGTTAGGTTGTTGCAAGACCTAAGGGATAAACATCCCCTGTCTGGCATTTCGGTAGTGGGTATGCCAGGTGTTGGAAAAACAACATTAGCAAAATCAATATACAAGACGGTATATGAAGCAAAGCTCTATGATTTAGCATCTTGGGTATGTGTATCAGAGGACTTTAATGTACAGAAGCTGTTGGTTGAGATATTAGAACATTTTAATTATCCTAATGCTGGTGCAATTAACAATATGAATATACTGCTTCAATATCTTGTAAAAGAAATAGAAAACAAAACTTTTCTTCTCATTCTTGATGATGTGTGGAACGAAGATCAGCACAAGTGGGAAGATTTCATCGATTGTTTGTTGAAAATTCCCGGACTTGAATCAGATAAGAAAGGGGAAAAAGAATCGGAGGATGTGCAAGGGAAAGGGCTCAAATCAGAATCAGATGACGAAGGAAAAGTGATAAAAGGCACCACCTCGATCACTAAAATTTCCATCGTCATAACTACTCGTGTTCAAAATGCAGCATCCATGATAGAGGGGACACTTCAAGGTGATATGCATAGGCATTTTGTGGAGGAGCTTTCAACAGATGTTTGTTGGTGTATAATTAAGGAGAAGGTCCTTCGATCATCCGGCCAAAAGTCCTTACCCCCGAAGTTGGAATATATTGCTCAAGATATAGCAAAAAAATGTGGAGGCTTGCCATTGGTTGAAACTGTTATAGGAGTAACATTGGGCCGTCATATTGAGGAAGATAAGTGGTTGGCTATTAGAAATAGTAATGCATGGGATATAGAAGATGCAAGTCAAATTTTATCTGTATTGAAAATAAGCTATGATCATTTGGGTGTAGCTTTAAAAAAATGCTTTTCTTATTGTTCAATTTTTCCAAAAGATTTTGCAATGGAAAAAGATGATTTAGTTCAGCTCTGGATGGCTCAAGGGTTTCTTTACCAATCTAATGAAAGCAATAAGACAATGGAAGAGATTGGCAACCAGCACTTTGATGAGTTGTTATCCAATTCCTTATTTCAAGATGTGGAAAGGGATCATTTTGGAAACATCTTATCTTGCAAGATGCATGATATAGTGCATGATCTTGGCTTGTTTGTATCAAAAGATGAAACATTGATTTGGGAGAATGGTTCCAGTGTTGATGAGAATTCTAAAATCCGCCATTTGAGGGTTAAATATGATAGAAATGTGCTTCCAACCATTCCAAGAGGTGTTGCTCAAAGGTTGCATTCTTTGTTCTTGGATGTTGATGATGTTGATGTTTTCAATGACATGGCATTGAAATTTAAAAGGTTGAGATGTTTGAAATTAGTGGGAGCAAACACAAAAGAGTTGCCGGCTTCTCTTGGCAAATTGAAGCATTTGAAATACCTTAGTATCTCAAAAAATGGAATCAGAGTGCTGCCAAAATCCTTCTCCAAGCTGTACAATTTACAAACATTAAGGCTTCAGAGCTGCCATTATGTTGAGAAGCTTCTGATGGCATTAGAAACTTGGTAAGCTTGAGGCATCTTTGTGTTAGTTATAGGGAGCATTTGTAGACCAGATTCCCTCCATTTTACTTAGAGGGATTGGGCGGTTAACCTCCCTTCAAAAGTTACCGTTTACATTGTTTGATTTGGGAGGTGAAAAGGGATGCCAGATTGAAGAACTTGGATACTTAAAAGAACTTGGAGGAGATCTGTATGTCTGGAACCTTGAAAGAGTCAAATCCAAATCACAAGCTACCAATGCAAAATTAAACGAAAAGCCAAAATTAAATCGGTTGCTCTTGTTATGGGATGGATGTAGTAGAAAAGGTAGCAACTGCAATGATGAGGAGGTTTTAGATGGTCTCCAACCTGACTCAAATTTGAAATACTTGAGTATTTTCGGTTATCTTGGAGAGAAATTCCCCTTATGGATGACAGGTGGTGTCAAAGGTGGTGCTTCATTCCAGCTTGAGAACCTAGTGGAGTTGACATTATTCAATTGCAATGGATGCACATGTTTTCCAAGTGTTGGACTATTGCCCAGTCTTGAGGTTCTTTGCATTAAAGGAATGGCCAAGGTAAAAAGCATGGGTCACAGGTTTAATCTCAACAGAAGTAGTGATGACGTTGGGAAAAAAATCAATGGCATTGTACCCAAGGCTGAGAAAATTTACCTTAAGCCTCATGTATGACTTAGAAGAATGGGTTGAAGTCATTGAGGGGGAAGAAGCAGCAACAGGAGGGGAAAGCATCAGGGTGTTTCCTTGCCTTGAGGAGTTGCTTATTGAGGATTGTCCTGAGTTGAAGACTTGTGTGATGGGTGGATTTTCTTCTCATCATAAGCTCTGTTCCCTGACAATACATAATTGTCCAAATCTGATAGCTATTCCAAACATGGACGGGTTAACATCTCTTAAGATTTCTCTAGGGGGATGTGATGGGCCAAGATCATCTCCACCTACACCACCATCTCCATCTCCACCACTGCCCAATTTTAGGCTGAGCCCCACCTCAACATTGCAAGGAAATTCCAAAGCTTCAAGGAATTAGACCTTATCTCTTTCCTTTTTCCAGGTCAATGTTTGACACAATTGTTCTTTTGGATGTTCAATATGATTGTGTTTGTAATTGATTAGTCTGTTGAAGTTTAAGCAAAACAGATATCTCTTCTTTGCATTTAAACAATAATCTAATTTTCTATTCCAGAGTAGGATGAATTATGTCTGTTTCATGGCTACTAAAATTTGCCTTTCTGATAAAGGATCACGTTGCCAATCTTTAAGTGTGCCTTTTTAAGGTCTTGGGTTCTCATATTCCTTCCTATGTTTCTTTCCACCAAAATTTTTTTTTTTTTGATAGATCTTTCCACCAAATTTTTTGTTCATTTTTAATTTTTTTTCCAAATGACATAGCTCTTTTATTTTTTTTTTTTGACTATTTATGTTGATTTTGATAAGCAGGTCCTCTGCTCATTGAAGGGAGAATTGAGATTCATAATGCTGCCTATGGCACAACACTATGAAGTCTGCAATATTTGTAATGTTGTTTGAGCATCAAACCTGTTCGAGCAGTGGCTTCAAAGTTGCGATGTTGCTACCACAAAATAGCAAAATGATGCAGCAATAAAGCTGCTGCCTGCTTCAATGGAGGAAAAAAAGATGCAGCCAACTGCTACATTATGGAAGGAAATGAAATGCAAGTGCAAAATGGACTGCAAATGGAGGCTGCAAATTTGTTAACAAAAGTGCAGCAATGTGATAGTGTTTCAATGTACTTTTTTATGTTAGTTTATGCATTGCAATCTTGATTTAAATGTTAGATAGATTTTGTAGGCAACATGTAACCATAAATCATGGAAATTAGATGAAAAATATTGTTTTTATGTTGAATTTTCTACTATAAATGGGCAGACATGTTAATGAAAATATGAGAGTTGGAGAACAATTTCTCCTTTACTCTTGGGTTGGTTGAATGTTTGCACCCTTCCTTGGCTATGTCAAATTCATGTTCTAAGTTCTAAACATTTTCTTGTTTTGGTTGAATGTCTGCACCTTTACAAAAAAGCTTTGTCAATCTTGTTTTGGGATCTCAACATTTTCTTCAATTGTCAGTTGATCTTCATTGTAAGTATCCAAAGAATGTGTTTCCAGATAAGTTTCCAATTACCTGTTCTATACGTAACACTTGCAGATTATCCATTTTAACTGAAAGAAACATAAAGTGAACACTTGCAAGGATGAAGGGCAAGAATGGGATGATAACATGAGTGGGGCATCGTGAATAGGCAAGCAACAGGTGAAGCCTTTTGTTAATTTGCGTGAAAAGTCATCTTCACCTATTCAAAAGTGGACTGTTAAAAGGGCAAAAATGATAGAAAAAGGTTGAAAGCTGGGCCCAAAATGCGCGAACAGTTTAGCCATAGTTTTGGACCTTTGGAAAGGTACGGAAAATGACATAAATAAAACCCAATTAGTGGACACTGTTTAAGGGCTCTTTTGGGAGTTAACAAGATTGGGCTTTTGTAATTTTTTTTTTTTGAACAAATTTGCAAGGGGCAGGATTCGAACCATTGCCCTCAGGGAGAGAGGAATGCACTTATATGTAGCATGACGCCACTGGGCAAGTGCGGGCTTTTGTAATTTTTGATTGATATGTGTGTGTGTGTGTCCTTGGGGAGAGGAGAATGCACTTATATGTAGCCTAACGTCATTGGGCCTGCCCAAGTGCGGGCTTTTGTAATTTTTGGTTGATATATATATGTGTGTGTGTGTGCCCTCCAGAAGAGGGAAATGCACTTATATATAGCTTGACGCCACTGGGCCGAAGGCCCAAGTGCAAGCTTTTGTAATTTTTGATTGATATATATATATATATATGTGTGTGTGTGTATGTTTGCCCTTGGGGAGAGGAGAATGCATTTATATGTAACCTGACGCTACGGACCGAAAGCCCAAGTGTGGGCTTTTGTAATTTTTGGTTGATATATATATATGTGTGTGTGTGTGCCCTCGGGGAGAGGGGAATGCACTTATATGTAGCCTGACGCCACTGGACCGAAGGCCCAAGTGTGGGCTTTTGTAATTTTTGGTTGATATGTATGTGTGTGTGTGTGTGTGTGTGTGTGTTTGCCCTCAAGGAGAGGGGAATGCACTTATATGTAACCTGGTGCCATTGGACCGAAGGCCCAAGTGCGGGCTTTTGTAATTTTTGGTTGATATATATATATGTGTGTGTGTGTGTGTGTGTTTGCCCTCGAGGAGAGGGGAATGCACTTATATGTAGCCTGACACCATTAGACCGAAGGCCCAAGTGCGGGCTTTTGTAATTTTTGGTTGATATATATATGTGTGTGTGTGTGTGTGTGTGTGTTTGCCCTCAGAGAGAGGGCAATGCACTTATATGTAGCCTGACGCCACTGGACCGAAAGCCCAAGTGCGAGCTTTTGTAATTTTTGGTTGATATGTGTGTGTGTGTGTGTGTGTCCTCGGGAAGAAGAGAATGCACTTATATGTAGCCTGACGTCATTGGACCGAAAGCCCAAGTGCGGGCAAGCTTGCTTAGCATCCAAGTCAAGTTACTAGAAGGTTAGCTAATTGCAAATGTTTATTGAATCAAAGAGGAGTTGCTGCTGCTTCATTATCTGGACCAGGCCAAGTTGCTCCTTTTAAACCAGGTTCCTGCTACATGCAATAAGAAGAAGAAACACTTGAACTACTCCTAGTTGTAAAAAGCCTATTTGGGTGTAAATTGAAAAAGGGGGCCATTTTTATGTACCTCATGCTGGTGAATGCATTGCTCCTGTTAAAGATCAGGTAGTTAATTTCCACCACTTGCTTTCTTCAATTGCTTCAATAAAAAGCTTTTGTCTTCTGTCTACAATTGAGGCATAACTTAAAAATTCAACTAAATGCATGGACCTTTTCATCTTATTCTATGTTTTCAATTGCTTAACACCACTTGGAAACTATCCATTTATGTATTCTATATATTCTATGTTTTCAATTAGTCATACAAGAATGCCTGCAGTTCTATTATTGCCTTATATCCACTCCTAGATATTAACAAAGTTTGTGAATAACACTCCCACACAATGTCCTTACTATGTGGGGTTAGGATTGTGAAATGATGCCTCCAAGAAATGACTTAACTAGTTAAAAGTATAAGATTTTGACTTGTAGATCTTAAATTTGAACCTTGTGTCAAATGGAGAGAGATTTGAGAAAAGGAGAGGACTACCATCTCTTATACAATCCATCATCAAATGTACCAAAAAAGGACAGTGCAATGATCAATAATGAGAGTCACCTTAATAAACAGACAAACAAGCAATCAAACAATATTACACAAACACTTTACAAATGTATTAACCAAATTAACAGATTCCAAGTCATGCATACGACATTGCTGAATAATAACTACACCAACAATCCATCAATGTCAGCATTAACAGTAACCTTAATAATAGCGTACACATAGATGTTGCGTAGGGCATTAGGGGAGCACTAGAATACTACCATTTTGCATAGACAATCCACATCCAAGTCCAACCATATTGTAACATCCATCTTTTGATAAACAATGGTTTATCAAGTAAAGGAATGTCTTGTTCATAATATCAATTCAAATGTTCTATATTCATAGGTAGACTTGAAGATTGTGTCGTTTTAAGGTAAAAGTCAAAATGCTAGCGTAGGAAAGGAAGCTTGATGTATTAGGTGGTATATAATTTGTGTAGTTACTTGAGAGAAATCAGAGTGTGCAGATAAAAAAAATAAAAAAGGAGAAACAATAAATTTGTGAAAGTGTTCTTTATGCAATGCAAAAAGAAAAAGAACTAATTATGAGAACAAAAGAATTGTTTTACATATATATCCCAGGCTCAAAGTTTAGTATAAAATAGATTAAAAATTCACAGACCCAAGTAAAGTTTTGGGCAGATACATATTTGCCTTACTGACTACTTAGATGCATAGCTCACAGTTTGTGTCAGAAATCCACCAAAAGAACTTGGGATCAGTAGCTCCTCTTCACTAGTACCCTCTGAAATGGTGGAAGAAACACTATAAGCGTAAGCATAATTTCTAACTTTAAGTTAAACTAATGTTCCCTACTTAGCTCCTTATGCAGAAAATTCCAACAATAGTTTCTAACTTGTTCTGATCATATAGATTTAAGGTATTGTAGTCATAGAACATTCACACATACATAAGACAATAAATAAAAATAACACAAATTATGGACTCCACTAAATGTGCATGCACCCACATTAGGTGCTAAAACTAATCATGACACTTACCAACTAGGCTAGGCTCCAAAATCTCCATAGTTCTTAGGCAATTATAAGCAAAGCTTATTCAGCACAGAATCATGCATAACATGTTCATTTATTTAATGTAGTTTGTAGAATCACTAGAAATAGGCATAACATGCTCATTATTTAATTGAAATTATTTTATTATATAAAATAACTTATCAAGAACTACTATTGAAAAAAAAAACAATTACTCCCTTTATCCCAAAATAACTATCATTGTATAACTTTAAATTTGTTTTAAATCAATTGTCTTCTCTTTCATTATTAATTCATTTTAATTAATTATCCAATCACAAAAAATCTCTATTTATATTTTATTTCTTTTTTAAGAGTATTATAGATAAAAACAATTATTGTCCTCAAATCCTTTATTTGGGAAAAAGTAAAAAAATGATAGTTATTTTTAGGACAAAAGGAGCATTATTCATATGTACCATAAAAAAGGTATTATTTAAAAATACATATAAAAAAGTCAGAAACTTATATTTCCATTAATTGTTAAAAAAAAAATTAGACTTCAATTTTATTAATTAATAATCCAATTAAAATTGTACACATGCCATTAGTGTTAAAAATAAAATTAACTTTTATAATTTTTTATATAAATTAATAGAAAAATATGTAATTAATACTTTCTTAAACAAGTTAGACAAATTCAAAATAATTACTAGAAAATTTTATCCAAAAAAAAAAAAAAACAAGAAAAGAAGCCCGCTGCCTTCAAAATTAAAATGCCCAAACACTCGCCTAAATCAGGAGGGAACCAAAAACAAAAGAATTGATCAAGCAGGAAAATTAGAGGGTAGGGACCCAGAGAGTCATGGATGAATCATGATCTACTTTTTCAGGAACAATGAAGAACTGCATTTAGGGTTTGTGTGGTTCACAAGGAACCGAAAGTAAGTATTTTTTGAAAGTTATGAAGCCGTCCTTAGCTGTGGATTGCAACTGGAAAAAGTTGTTCCAGGAGTGTGGGGAATAATCCATTACAAGTGAGTATCAATGATTACCATTATACACCTAATCATGAGAAGCTCTTCAAACCAGGAGGGTGGTGGCTTTCATATGAGGTAGGTGTTTGTTAAGTTCTATTATATAATTTGGAAGCAACTGGTAAATTTTAGAGCTAAAAACAAGTAGAAACCATTAGATGATCTGATCCGGTTTGTGACATGCAAAAATAGAGTAAGGAATGAATGATGAACTGGAATGTAGAATCTGGTTTATCACTCTTACCTGCATGCATGTAAAGAAAGATTAAGAAGTTAGAAGATACATATCGAAATTGATTATCTAAGGTTATACATGAAATGTTAAAATCGACTAGTTTGAAATACTTATAATTTACAATATAAAGGCCTCTTGTTGCGACAAAAATAAACTCCATTCGAATTCCAAGTCTAAAACAAGAAGGCCCTTACAAGCACAACTTATCACCATTCATGCAATATTTAACTGTTCTTACCAGGAATTCATCTTCTGCTGAAAGCACAGTTTCCATTATCTCAGGTTCAGGAGTTACAGCAGGCTTGAGATCATCATCACTGATGGACCGAGTTACCTATGGCAAAAGGGAAATTTAATAAAATATTTTACAAGCCTAGAAACGTACTCTGAATGGGTATGAGCAATCCATTCATGGTTTATTGACATCAAATGCATATCCTCAAATCATTTTTTTGAAATGTAAAAATTTTTTTAATGCTATTGACCAAAGTAGAAGAAGAGAACAGCACATTAAGACTGAAACTATAAGCCATGTAATTAAATTGCTGTTGGACATTCCTAGCTTGTGCAGTATAGCAAAGCTATGGTAGATGCATGTAAGTGAAATCTGTTTTTGTGTTTGAAGTTTGATATCTGTAAAACCTAAATTATTGAATTTGAAACACACCTAAACTATACAGTTAGGGAGGTTTGTTTTTGTATTGCATATAAGCAAATCCTTGTTATTTCTATGTGAAGTTTGAAAATCTTGACTGATCAAAACTATGTTATAAACTGTTTGAACAGGTGGTTATTGAACGAAATATGATGAGGTTTTTTTTGAAAGTCTATGGACAATTGAAACCTATGCAATCAGCTGGGTGATGATTGAGCTCTAAATTATGAGCATCCTCTAACCATTTGGACCTTTGCACAATAGTAAAGCTATGGTTGGCCCTAGCTTAAAGTGAAGTGCACCACATATATATTTGATATTTGAAATCCATAGACAGATTGTGATCGTTAGTACTTAGTATGTCTCTTTGAGCATGTATTTTAAAGGTTGAGTAAGAAATATATTTTTGAAATGATTTGTCCATGGTTTAGTTTTGATTGAATTAGTTCTGCATTTATAGTAAAATATCATGCTATCTTGCCTATGTAATGTGCTAGAGCAGAGCCATGACAAATTTGCTCAAGAATATGCTTTTGTTAGAGTTGTTATGGATACAAAACCTATCTACATTGTTTATGAAAATCTGTTTGTTAAGTATTGAGTAAGTACTTTCAGTTATAGTGAGTTCTTAACACTCAACTATGAGCTATATAGCTCACACCCTACTATCCACTCATTTCAAGTAAACAAATAAAGGGAATGGCCGTTCTTCCTGTAGTGTGTATGTATATATATTCTACCTTTGTTATTACTGTGTTTTATTCAATTTCAACGGTCATCTTTAATGGTTTTTATTTTGTAGGATTGTAAATTTAAACTCTGTATTTTAAACTCATCAAAACCGGGGTGATTTTCTGATACAATTTCTGAATTAAAATACTTTTAGGGTGTGAAATCTGGGTTAAAAAAAGAGGTGCAGGAGCAATTTGGGGATTTTGCTGTAAATAAATGCAATTCAAAAGAAATGTAGGGAATGCAAGGAAATGCCAACAACAAACCTTTACCTTACTCTGCCTATATTTTTGGGGAGGTAATAGATCTTCATGCTGAGTCCTACCAACAGAAAAACAAAATGTCAGAAATCAAGATGTATGTTTAGTGTAATGTCACCTGAAATGAAAAAGAAAAAAATTAAAATTGGATGAGGTAAACAGGTAAAAACCTTTCTCTTTTTCTTTCTCCTCCTTTAGGGAAACCAATGTCCTCTGCTTGATCTCGAGATGGTTCACCAGAAATCAAGCTGCAAACAAGAGATGCAAAAATTTAAAGAGGATAAACGAGTAATGTCACCCTAAATTAAGAAAGTAAGTTGGAAGAGGAAAAATGAGTGGTAAAAACCTTCTTTCCATTTCTTCAGCAGAAGCATTATCTTCCCGTTGTTTTTGAAATGTATCACTAACAACAGAAAAAAATAAAAATAAAGTAAAAATGATAATAAGGGTTAGAAATCAGCTGCATAGTAGACACAAAAATTAAAAGAGGAAATCAAAAAGCACTAACAGCAGCTGGTAGAGTGGAGATTGGCCTTGCACTTCAACTCTGAATTGTTCAGGTCCACTAATGTTAACAGAAAAAAACAGTTAGAAATGGAGATGTATATGTTAAATGTAAATTAGAAAGGAGAATGGAAAAGGACTTACCATGGCAGGCAATCTAATAAATTAGTAATTTTTGTATGAAAACTTTTGTGTTCCTCAACCTGAACCTCCGGATTAGGATTGATGGAAAACTTAACTTTGAGATAGTGAAGGATTCGAAAAGGAGGCCACATATCTTCATTTTCATAAGAATCAGGACCAAGCCATAGAAAACAGAGCTTGTCATTAGCCACGGGAGCTATACGGACCACTCTATCCGACTCAACCACTGATCACAAGTCATCATCAAACTCCAGAATGGGCATTTTGTCCATCACGACCTTCCCTTGCTTCATATCGTAGATGTATAAGAAGGCAGGGGACTTATCTGGAACCTCCAAGATGTACAGTCTCCAGTTCGATGCTGCAAAGTAAGTCTCGCTAATAAATTTGGGAAGTGGGTCCTCAAAATGGCAACTCACCAATCGTTTATCTCTGAATTATAAAGAAAGAAGTTATTCTCCTCTCCATCCATAGCAATTAGAAGCCCTTTTCCTTCCAAAGGAGCACAAGCACGAATCCTACGCCACTGCCTCTCTCCAACTGCAACTTGTGGAGGGGGTATTCTGGTTTTAAAGCATTCATTGACTCTGGTGTCCCAGATGTAGCCTTCTCGGGTTTTAAGATTTGTATCCTCGTCCTGGACGTAATAACCACATTCCCACACCCCAGGAAGTATATACAAGTAATATTCATAAACGCCAATGACTGGTTCAGCACAAGGAGATGGTAACGTGGAACCGCCACTGCTTAGAACTACTTCGGGTGTCAAGCCAGCGGATGCTGTCGCTGAGCTCTAAATCGTTGGGCACTCGGCTGCCTATTATATACAATGAGGAACCAACAAAAGTATAAGTCATCCCCAAGAGATCACTTTCAGTACACCCACTTTCAACAAATCGCGGTATGTCAGTGGAAGCTTCGAAGATTCCGAGGTATTTGTTCGAGATGGGGAGGATGATAAACCAGGAATTCCTCAAATCCTCCTCATCATCACATGGAACCCCAATTCCTTGAAAAAGGATGTTCTTTTCTTCTTCCACTGGAGGATGACCCATATGACTCAGTTTTTTTCTGGAGTTCTGATTGAGGTTGAGGAATTGGCAGGGGGAATATAATATATACCTTCTTCCTTTTTTTTTTGTTTTTTGTCCCCAGTGTAAATGTGTGGAAAGGGAATGAAAATTGGTCAAATACCAAATTTGGTCCCTCGACTTTCAGGTTTGGACCAAGTTCGTCACAAAACTTTAAAAACTACCATGAGAATCTTTAAATTTTATTTTCCCGTTACCAACTTGGTCCTTTCATCAAAAGAAGTGCCCAATTGACACGTTAACTCGCCACGAAATTATATTTTTCTAATTTTAAAAATGGTGGAAAAAAGTACACCGACAATTGATAATTTGGTTATTTTTACTCAAAAATAATTTAAGACCCGCCATTATTGTACAGACCTCCATGTATAGAGTCAGAGACATGCAAAAGCAAAAAACATCACAGAGCTCCAACCTACTTCATCCTGTGCTGGGATTCTGCTGTATTGGACCTCATAGAATGACAAATTATTTTTCTTCATGAGATATTTATTTATTTATTTATTTTGCCTTACGGTTCACTTCATGCATGTAATAGGAGAACCTGAAACCAATATGAAGTTATGACAAATTCACATGAAATTGATATGCAACACGATTGTAAATTAATGTTTCATTACAAAAAGCTTTTTCTTTGGCTAACCTTTACACAGAATCTTGTAGCAGGTGTGATCAACTTGTTTATGCATTAATCAACATGAAACAAAAAACAGGCTAACACAGGTGGGTACCCAGGCGGGTGGTAACCACTTCACAGATACTTTTGGTCGGATTTTGCTGCTTTAAGCTTAGCAAACAGTCTTTCCAGCTTGCCAACTGGAGCTTCAAGGTCTGAACTTTGCATCAGATTATAGCTATTTCCATCTCTTTCCTTTTCATTGAAACCAATAGTTCTATGATCCGGACTGCAGTTGTTGTTCACCACTGGAAGTCCATGCTTCCTCAAGTTTCTTCTTTGTTTCCTTCAATTCATCTGTTTCCAACTTTATGAAAACTGGGGACCCTAAAACAGAGTAGCCTCCCAAGATCATCACATCTTCTAGAGTCATGGTGGCCTCACCCCAAGGAAAGATGAACCTTTTAGTTTCATTAAACCATCTCTCTGCAACCCCAAATACTAAATCATCAGTTCTTGGTATGATGTACGTAGAATTCATAATGGGTTCATAAATACCAGCTTTCCTCCAAATCGACTCATGCAAAGAAGCCATATTTTTCACCCAAGTTGTCCAATTTATTGGTGGGTATGTCCAGCCACTGAACTTGACATTCATAGCCCAACTTTTGGGGTCAAAAGTGGCCGGTAAAGAGGATAGACAGAGGGAGTGGAGGTTGGAGAAAGGTCCAGTAATGGAGTCTGTGCAAGGTTTAATGAAATGGGCTTTTCTAAAAGTGGGATCTCCACCAGTTGGGGACACCATGGCTTCCTCTCTGACCTCAACAATGCCCTTTGATGATGATCCCGCCATTGTTAATAGCAAGGGTTTCTACTTTCTGGACATTTCAAGGGAAGGGGTAAGAAGAAGAAAGAGAAAAAGAAAATTTTTTTTGGGGGTTGGAAAGGACACTCCTCCACATTTGTAACAGACGCTTTTCATTTGAGTGTACAAACTACAAATTGGAAAGCCCATCCATCCGGGACATGCATATGATGCTTTAAACAATTTTTATAATAATTGCTCTACCTGGAGGTGTGCCATTATCTAGAAGCTGTTCATTCATTGCCCTCTGATTTTTTTTATTCTTTTTTTTTTTAAATGTGATTAAAATTAAGATACAACGCAAGGCTACAACCAATCCAGGAATTGAACAAAAAGAATTCACAGTAGCCACCACCAAGTGAAATTAATCCTGATAATATGATGGCAATAATGTGTCCCATGGCCATGATTTTATTGTCTGGGCCATTTATGAAGGTGAGATTCGTGTGGGCTTGATGCATATTACTTGTAATATATCAACTACAATTTTGGGCCATAACATAAAAAAAACCATTTATGAAGGTGAGATTCGTGTGGGCTTGATGCATATTACTTGTAATATATCAACTAAAAAAAACAAAAATCAAATTTTAAGATAGGAAAGAAGGGATAGACTTAATTGGGTGGAAAAAGACACTATTCTGTTGAGGAAGAATAAGAATAAAGGACGTACTCTCTTCATTTTTTTATAAAAGAAAAACTTGATTAAAAAAAAAAAAGAGAAAATGGATCATCTGTCCTTTCAGTTACCTTCATGCATGCTTAAAGCCACTCCCTCGTTTCCAGCAAATTTACTGGATGTGCATTAGTACTACTTTAGTGCTGGTAGTGGAAGAGTTGGTTTAAATACACAGTACCTACTCTTTAATTAAAAAAGTTGACATCTTTTCTACTCATTCATGCTCCATTTTCCTGCTCATCTTCTCTCTTTCACTGTTCAATTCAAATGGCAGAGCTTTCATGTTCCATTTATGAATTTGCAAGAAATGAGAAAATGGTAGCTCCCAAAGATGGGAAACCCTATGTTAGGAATGCTGTCTTCCTGAAGCCATGTGTAAAAAGTTTGTCACAAGCAGTAGCAGTTCCTAACACCCCTTTACTGTTTGATATAATGTCTGAAAGCCTCCGAGAATGGCCTAAAAGGCTTGATGTCAAAGGCTTGTATCTGCCCCAGAAAAGATGGGAGGAATGGATTGATAGGATGGCTGGAAAATATGCAAGGGTTTGGTACCAAACTGGAATTTGTGATGCTATCTTGTCTTCCAGATATGAAATTCGAGGTAACAAGGATTTGATTCTGGGGTTGTTGGAATTTTGGTGTCCAGAGACAAATACTTTTGTTTTTCCATGGGGGGAAGCTACTATCACTCTTGAAGATGTTATGATTCTAGGAGGGCTTTCACCTGTTGGACACCCTGTAACAAGTCCTCTGAAGGCGAAGATGTTGAAGGCAGAGGAAGCACTGAGCCAGAAAAGGAGAATGATGGGTAGGAGCAGGTCCAAAAAGGCTACACATGGTTGCTGGATCAAACATTTCATGGAAGAAGATGCGCAGCATGAACATGAAGCATTCTTGTCACTCTGGTTGTCAAGGTATGTTCTGCCTTCTCTCCCTGAGGAAGTGATTAAGAAGCATGTTTTTCGTGTTGCTATTCATTTATCTTCTGGGAAAAGGATAGCTCTTGCTCCTGCTGTTCTTGCAAGCCTTTACAGAAACCTAACACTGTTGAAGGAACAAGCAATGTCCTCTTCCCTTGACAGAATCACTGCTTCGGGGCCATTGCAGCTACTGCATTTGTGGGCATTTGAAAGGTTTCCTTCTCTTGGACCTAGTATGCTTAATACACTCAAACCCGGAGAGCCTAGAGCTGCTCGATTTCATAGACTAAATGCAAAAATCAATCTGCCTCTTGTTAGATCAGTGCTTAGATTGGCAGATAACTTTGTGTGGCGACCTTATGTTGTTGATTTGAAGAATTGGAATCATCCCTCCTACTACAAAGATAACACGGAGATAGTATCTAGCAGTAACAACATAGAGCTACAGCCTTTTGCTCGGTGCTTGCAGGCTTCTATGTTAGTAGGAATTACTTGTGAAGAAATGTATTTGCCACACAGAGTGGCAATGCAGTTTGGATATGATCAAGATCTTCCAAGTGACCCTTTTGATTATAATATCTCGCACAAGAATGTTAAATTCATTCTTCGGTCTCGTTCATTTGAAGCAGGTGTATCAGCTAGGTATGTTAACTGGTGGAATAAATGTAAATTGGCTCGAAAAGAGGCAGTGGAGGATGTCAAAAGAAATTGGAAGAAAAGTTCAGAATCAGTTATAGTCAAAAGGGTTTCAGATAAATATCCTGTCAGTTTTGGGGTCTCAAGATTGCAACCAAAAGTGAAAATTCAAGAATGTTATTCCTCTTTTACAGATAGACATCCTCCTGCTTACTTTAAAACACAGATGAATGAGATGATGCTTGAATGTGAGTCAAATCATATTGGCAGCAATGAAGAGAGTCATGCCTCAGTTATTCATGAATCCGAAGATTCTAGTGAGACAGATCACATGCCATTATCACTTCGCCTGAAGCAAATTGCAGCTGTTGAAAGGAGAAGAATTAAACCCCAGAAACGTTTTTCTTCCTTAAGTATTGATGGCAGTGGGAACAAGAAAAAGTTCAGAACAGGCCTGGCGAGAGGTAAAGCAACTGTTCATACTTTTGCTGACAACGCTAAGGAAAGGCAAAGGAAGGCTGGTGATTTTGCCACAAAACTCAAAAGGACTGTTGAAGAAGGGGGGAAAGCTTGTGATCATGCTAGGAACCATTTTGATATTTATGAGCATCAACCAAGAGTTGATAAGAGGAAAACTGTTGAGAGAAAAGGTGAGGAAACAATGGTTGAAGGATGTTTCAAGAGCACTGCTAGTTCAATTCAGAACTTTGGAACAGAACTAGAAGGTAGGCTAATGAGGCTGGAGAAAATGATGGGGATGCAACCAAAATGAAGAAATCCTGGTGGTTTATCCCCTTCTTTTTTTTTTTTTTGTTGGTTGATGTTGTTTGGTTATCTCTTCCTCTCTGTGGCACACTGCAGCTAATCAAGTGAACCAAGGGCATTGCTGGTTTGTGTTAAAATGCTTACTTTTAATTAATTATATGTATTTTTTGGGTAACTTAATTAACTTTTGTCCTATCTCATGGTTAATTCCAAAACCATTTTCATTTAACTAGAGCAGGTAAAGCTTTTTCCTTCTTCTTTTTTTCACCTGATTTTTTAGGTCAAATGGCTAAAAATCATGTTAAATTGTGCAACACCAGCCTTTATACGTTGAGTTGGAATCCTTCTTCCTCAAAAAAAAAAAGGTTGTAATTTGTTAAAATAACTTTTTTTTTAATGAATAACATGTAAAGTGTATTTGTTATTATAACAATAATAACACAATATTAAATAAATAAAATAATATTTAATAATAAATAAATTTTTAATAAAAGTAATTATTTATAAATTTTATGTAATATTATAATTATATATTTTTTTATATTTTTTGTATTAGATAACAGGGGAAGGATGTAAGTCGCTTTTTAGTTATAAATCTAAAAAGAAAAGAAGAGTTGATATTAAGATGCCATCTGGTCTGTAACCGTACCGTGGTGGAAGCCTGATTCCCAGGACCCCATTTGGCTGAGAAAATAGTAACAAAAACACCTGTGAACCCTCACGTTTTCCTTCACTTTCCTTTTAACTTTTCCCGAGAACCAAACAAACGTTGAAGCTAGCTGCAGTTGGAGACTAGCATAGAAATTTAGAAATGGCCCAAGAATAGTTTTTTTGTTTTGAAAAAACCCATCTTCTACAAAATCTGCAGGTAAGGCAAAAAACCCATCTTCTGTTTCTTACACAAGTGGTGGGGTTCGTTGATTGAAATTCAATCCCAAGAATGGATGATCATCCGGACACCATTGTCGAACACAGAGAAGAACTCATGGTTTCACCAACCGGGGGATGTCCAACGCTGAGAACGGCATACTTTCTCAATCCTTCTGCCTCCATTGATGGACACGTTCTTGAGCTTCCTTCTTCTCTGTCTAAATCAACAAAACCCTCTACTTCTGCAGTGCAGCGGCATATGAAGGTTCAGTTAAAAGGATGGAGACGCCCATCCCAGCAATGGAATCAATGGGTTCAGAGCTTGCGACCTATGTACCAATCTTTATGGAAGCAGGCTGGGATTTATGAAGCAATCATGGGTTCTACGTATGAAATCAAACAACACAGAGAACTTATTCTTGGGGTTGCGGAAAGATGGTCTCCGGAAACAAACACATTCATCCTTCCTTGGGGTGAAGCCACGATTACTCTTGAAGATGTGATGATCTGTGGTGGCTACTCTGTTTTGGGTTCCTCTTTTTCGAGCCCTCGGAAGGGTAAAAATCTGGTTGCAATCGAAGAAAAACTGATAGAAGCACGCAAAGAGGCTGTAACAATGGGTGCTAAAGTTGCCTCCCATAAATCGTGGATGGGCTATTTCATGGGAACCAGGCATGAATTAGAGCATGAAGCCTTCCTCTCCCTTTGGTTATCCAGGTTTGTGCTTGTGTCGTCTAGTTATTATGAATATATAGTACAGCATGCTTTCCCCATTGCAATCCGTTTAGCCAGAGGTACTCGATTTGCACTTGCACCAGTAGTGCTGTCTAGTATATATAGAGACTTGGGTTTTTTGAAAAATGGGTTCTTTGGGTCAAATGCGATGAACTATGATGGATTGCCTGCTGTTTATGCTCCATTTCAGTTGCTGCAGCTTTGGATTTGGGAGAGACTTCCGGAATTGAGGCCAATTCCCAATCCCATCTCCATTGATGAGCCAAGACTAGCACGGTGGCATGGACTGAGAATTGAGAATGTTGGTGATGTGGGTCTGGCCCTAGACTTAGCTGGAGAAAGTTTTCAGTGGAGGCCTTATGGTATAGCAGTTAAGAACTGGGATTTTCCTAAGTTTTATGTTGATGAAGAACAATGGATATCAGTTGAATGTCAATTGCATGAACAATTTATTTCATTTGCTAGATTTTTGAGGGTAGGTGAGCTTGTTGGAATGGGATGCATAGAGCAGTACCTTCCACATAGAGTTGCCATGCAATTTGGATTTGATCAAGACCTTCCTGGAATCTTTGCCAGGTGCAATGCGAATCCCAGAATTGCTTGGAGGAATTACAACAGGCCTATCAATGATGCTAAGCTATATATACCACCAAGGCTTCATGAGTCTGATGTTAGTACTATGTACTTAGATTGGTGGAAGAGATCAAATTCAGTCCAGTATGGTGCTATAAAGTCATATGTGAGGAGGCGAAGGAGTTCAGTAAGATTCCAAGACAATTCAGTGGTAAACAAGGAAGACGACAGTCTCTCCATCCCTCCTGGTTTTACTTTGAAACATAAATTCTTGGCAAATGCCATCAAGGGAAACAAAATTTGTAGAACTACTGATGTTGGTGTCCAATCTTCAAATTCTTATGCTGAAGCTGGTAAAAAGATGGTGCCAGTGATAAAACAGGAGACTGAAGAACTCTCCATCCCTCCTGGTTTTGGACATAAAATCTTGGCAAATGCTGGCAATGGGAACAACATTTGTAGAACTATGAGTGTTGCTATCCAAACCTCAAATTTGTATGATGAAGCTGTTAGAAAGATGGTGCCAGTGATAAAGCAGGAGGCTGAAGAGCTCTCCATCCCTCCTGGTTTTTCTTTGAAGCATAAATTCTTGGAAAATGGTAGTAAAGAAAACAACACTGATGCTACTGTTGATGTGACCGTCCAAACTTCAAACTCATATGATGCAGCTGTTAAAGAGATGGAGCCATTATGTAAACTGGAGACAGAAGAAATGGAGGTGGAATCAGGTTTCAAAAATGGAGGAGAAAGCAGTAGCTATGCCCTATTAAGTAGTTGCAAGAATAGAGCTCGAAGCTTGCATTTTCAGGTTAGAAAAAGTAGCTGCTGATCTTAAGCCAGAGAGATTTGGTAATAATTCAAAAAGGCTTACCAGATAGCATTCTTCTTCATGGAACCTTAGGGAGACAATGCAGTTCCTTGGAAGGCTTGTAATCATCCATAGAATGGTACAAACAGGTATATCATGTAAATAATTTTAATAGAACCAACAAATAGCTTATGACCTGTTATTTTCTGATATGTACTTCTATGGTTAATTGAATGACTTGTTCTAATTTCATGCTCGTTAATTGTAATTAAACATGTTTGCATCATCATCAAGAAATCCATTTCCATTGATCCGGAATTGGTGCTGCATAATTGTAACTCAGTTTTCCACTTTTCCTCTAACCCAAACACTGCCATTTCAGTAACCAAATTCCGTTTGACCATTCAATAATGCCAAAAGCTAGAGAGCTTTTACACCAGTTTATAATTTTTACTATATATATATATATATATATATATTTGAAAAGGGGTATTATGTTGTGGATTTTTGGGGAAAAGGGAATGGTAAGGACTCGAATACAAGTCAAAAAACTTCTATGTCGGGAACTACACTTGGTTTACTTTAGGGTTTTTATAATTTTCAGTATAGTTAATATTTAGAAAAATAAACAATTAGATTTACTAGTATATTTGTGGATATTATGCTCTCACATTAATTGAATATTTGATAATTTCATTGATATTACAGAATTATATACTGTTACTTCCATTATATCATTACATGAACCAATAATTTATTTTTCAAAATATTAAATGAACTAAAAATTCTATTTTATGGGTTTGAGTTTTAACATATGTCTAATGTATAAATATTTTATTAATGGTTGTTTAAAATAGAAAGAGGTGGCTTAAGCTGCAAATTTCAAAACCCAATTCCTGAATTCCATGTTAAAGCCAAAAAGTTGAGAAAATGGTAGAAAAGGACGAATTTTAGGATTTCTTCTGTGGTGGAAATGTTGTGCTAACCAAACGTGCCCTTAACATGCCGCCCGTTCTGTAATCGTACCATGACAGAAACCCTGCTCCCAAAAACTGTATTACGCTAAAACGTCCGACTAACATTTTCCTTCACTTTCTTGTAGCTTTTCTCAAGAACCAAACACGCGGTAAAGCTAGAAAGGGATTAAGAATAGCATTTTGGCGGACAAATGATAGTTTATTTTCCTTCCTTCAGAGAGTCGGATCAAGTCCAGGAAGCAAAAACCCATGTTTTGTGACTTTTGAGAGAAAAAAGATGAAAATTTCACTCCATTTTAGCTGACTTTACTATTCCGCTGGTGGGTTTCTGAGATTAAAAAAACTTCAAAACCCAACAATGGATGATCATTCAGATACCATTCTCGAACACAGAGAAGAACTCATGGTTTCACCAACCGGTTGACAGCCAACGCGAAGAACAGCTCACTTTGTCCGCCCTTCGACCTCCATTAATGGACCTGTTCTTGAGCTTCCTTCTCGTCCGTCTAACTCAACAAAACCCTCTACTTCTGCAATGGGGTGGCATGGGAAGGTTTACTTCAGAGGATGGAGACGTCCATCAGAGAAATGGAACAAATGGGTTCAGACCTTGCGACCCATTTACCAATCTTTATGGAAGCAGGCTGGAACTTATGAAGCAATCATGGGTTCTACATATGTAATCAAACAACAGAGAGAACTTATTCTTGGGGTTGCAGAAAGGTGGTCTCCGGAAACAAATACATTCATCTTTCCTTGGGGTGAAGCCACAATAACCCTTGAAGATGTGATGGTCTGTGGAGGCTACTCTGTTTTAGGTTCCTCTGTTTCAAGCCCTCTGAGAAGTGAAAATCTGGTTGCAATTGAAGAAAAACTTATAGAAGCATGCAAGGAAGCTGCAACTATTGGTGTCACAGTTGCCTCACATAGTGCTTGGATGGACTATTTCATGGGAACCACCCATGAACTCCAGCATGAAGCCTTCCTTTCCCTATGGTTATCCAGGTTTGTGCTTTTGTCGTCTAATTATCACCAATTTATACTAAAGCATGCTTTCCCCATTGCAATCCGTTTAGCCGGGGGTACTCAATTTGCACTTGCGCCAGTGGTGCTCTCTAATATATATAGAGACTTGGGTTTATTGAAAAATAGGCTCTTTGGCTCAAATGAGAAACTGCTTGCTCTTTATGCTCCATTTCAGTTGTTGTAGCTTTGGATTTGGGAGAGATTTCCGGCATTAAGGCCAATTCCCAATCCCATCTCCATGGATGAGCCAAGACTAGCACGGTGGTATGGACTGAGAACTGAGAATGTTGGTGATGTTGGGCTGGCCCTAGACTTAGCTGGAGAAAGTTTTCAGTGGAGGCCTTATGGTGTAGCAATTAAGAACTGGGATTTCCCCAAGTTTTATGGTGATGAAGAACAATGGCTTTCAGTTGATTCTCAACTGGATGAACAGTCACTGGTATTTGCTAGATTTTTGAGGGTTAGTGAGCTTGTTGGGGTAGGATGCATTGAGCAGTACCTCCCACATAGAGTTGCAATGCAGTTTGGATTGGATCAAGACCTTCCTGGAAGCTTTGCCCGCTGCAATGGAAATCCCAGAATTGCTTGGAGGAGTTACAACAGGCCTATCAATGATGCTAAGCTATATATACCACCCAGGCTTTTCGAGTCAGATGTTAGTACTAGGTACTCAGATTGGTGGAATAGATCAAATGTAGTCCAGTATGATGCTGTCAAACCATTTGTAAAGAGGCAAAGGAGTTCCAGAACTTTCACAGACATCTCAGCGAGGAATAGAGAACATGATAGTGACAGCCTCTCAATCCCTCCTGGTTTTGCCTTGAAACACAAAATCCTGCAAAATGTCAGCAGGGAAAACAACATTGATAAAACTATTGTTCAAACTTCAAATGCAGATGATGAAGCTGTTAGAAAGGTGGAACCATTGATAAAACAGGAGAAAGAAGAAATAGAGAGGAAATTAGGTATCAAAGATGGAAAGAGCATTAGCTGTGGAGAAATTGAGCTTGAAGCTCGAATTTTGAGGCTGGAAAGGGAGCTTGCTGAGCTGAAGGCAGAGAGATTTGGCAACAGATTGAAGAAGTTTACTGAAGAGGGTTCTTGATCTGAACCTTTGGAACAAAATACAGTGTTATAGAAGGCTGGAAACTCTCAGTGGAATGATGCACAGAAGAATATGTATCATGTAAATCAACAAGCAGCATATGACCTGTAGCTTAACCATCTGCCTAGATGATGGATGATAACAACTTTTCTAAAGTGCCTTAATCTTATGCTGGGGTTTATATCAAGTTTTATAGAATTTGAAATTCTGTGGATTCACATGAGTGCATACCATCAATCATCCACCATATAAGAGAATTTATCCATGCATGATTAGGAGATTGAACTTCCTAAGTTAATAATGGTTTTTCACCAATAAATCAAAGGAATCAGATTTTAATTTTATACCATTTGAAACACTAACCCCTAAAATGAATTGGAAATATATATATATATATATATCAAATTCAACTAATGGTGTCTCTGGTTATGATATGACATAGAAGTTTGATCTCCTAGCGAAGGTTCAATTTTTGACGGGCCACAAGGATGTAAATACCATAATTTTCCTTTTCAAATAAATGTCCTGCTACTGGTCTAGTTGTAATCGTATAGAGAGACACAGCTGTCAACACTCCTTTTCGTACCATAATCAGTAAAATAGGCCTGCTCGTTGGAATTTTGGCTTATTGTATAAAGAAGCAGCTTCCTGTCAAAATTCTTTCTTTGTGCCCAAGAATATGGCAGAGGAGCCAGAACGTGTAGTCCAGGTCTCAGGTTTGCCCATTTCGTTTTCTTTCACCCCATTTTCCCAAGAAACAAACAAAAGGGCGAGCTTTTAATGTGTACTGTGGTGTTTAGTCCTTTGTGAGATTTCTTTGATATTACCTAACAATGGAGGAAACAAGAGAAACCATAGTTGAAGAGAGAGAAGAGGTCATGGTTTCACTTTATGGTGATGATAAATCATATCTAAGAACAGCCCATTTCCTTTCTCCATCTTTGGCATCCATCGATGAACCAGTCCCTAAGCTTCCTCCTCTCTTTTCCTCTTTTCTCCACCCCACTTTTGAGCCTGGAAATCGGCCTTTGAAGGTCTCCTTGAGTGGTTGGTCACACCCAAATAACAAGTGGATTTCTTGGGTAGAGAACCTGCGTCCCAAGTATCAGCATCTATGGAAAAAAGCTGGTATTTTTTATGCAATTATTAGCTCCACGTTCCCTTTCCGAAGACACAGTGATTTGATTATTGGTTTGGCAGAGAAATGGAGTCCAGAGACTAATTCATTCATCTTTCCTTGGGCTGAAACAACAATCTCTTTGGAGGATGTGATGATTTTGGGAGCCTACTCTGTTTTAGGCTCCCCTGTTTTTTGCTCTGTTGAGACACAAGAACTCAAGGAGATTGAAGATGAACTTAATAGGGAGCGTAAGAGGATCCAGAAGGGGATATCTCGTAATGAAAATATTTGGAAATGGGAGAAGAGATTTATGGGAAGTGGGAGCAATATTGAGCATGAAGCATTTCTCTCATTTTGGTTGTCAAGGTTTGTTTTCAGATATCCAATCATTAGAAAACATGTACTTCCGATTGCAGTTCATTTAGCTAGGGGAATGTGCATGGCATTAGCACCTGCTGTTCTAGCTAGCATCTATAATGATTTAAGTTTGCTAAAAGAAACAATTGTTTCAACTAAACTCGAGGCTTGTGAGGCTTTCATTTTGAGTTCGCCTCTTGTGTTAGTTCAACTCTGGGCATGGGAAAGGTTTCCAGAATTGCAGCCAAAGCCTAATGTTCTCAACTATGGTGACCCGAGATCAGCTCGATGGAAAGAAGTGAATGGTGTAAGAGTTGAGAATGTTAGGATGGTTTTGGATGCTGCAGGAGAGAGTTTTCAATGGCGTCCTTATGCTAAAGTTCTTAATCACTGGCAGTTTCCTAAGTTCTACAAAGAAAAAGAAGAACTAGTATCAGTTGATCTGAGATTGGATGATGAATTATTCTCCTTTGCTCTATGTCTGAGGCCATCTGAATTGGTTGGAGTGGGATGTATACAACAGTACCTCCCTCATAGGGTAGCTATGCAATTTGGAATGGACCAAGATATTCCTTATCATGTTGCTCGATACAATGAGACCCCTGAGGGTGCTTGGGACTATTACCTAAGGCCAATCTATGATGAAAAGTTGTATGTTCCATCTCGTTTCTTTGAGTCTGATGTTACTGTCAGATACCTGAAGTGGTGGAGGAAGCAGACAATAGTCCGGAGGAAAAGAAGTTCAAGGAAGAAAAGGAAGAGAATCACATGGGCTTCAGATGGAAGAAAAGGAGATAATGATGCTAGTGTTCCAGTTGGTTTTCCTCCCAAATTTATCAGGGTGAAAACTGAGGGCTTTGTTGAGGAAGAAAACACCAGTCATGAAACTTCCAATGCTACACCACTTATGTGTGGTGTGGACAAGTCAAAAGGTCTTTCAATGTCAGATAGTGGAGATTCAGCAACTATGAATGGTATAGGCCAGAGAAAATGGAAAAAAACTCCAAGCATTTCAGAAGGAAGAAAGGAAGATAATGATGCAAGTGTTCCTCCTGGTTTTCTTCCCAAAATTATCAAGGTGAAAACCAAGGACTTTGATGAGGAAGAAAAACTTGAAATGAGGTCGTGTAAAAAGCATGACACTTCCAATGAAACTAATGAGAATGAAGTTGTGTATCAGGAGTATAACAAAGAGAAGACTGGCAGCTTTATTGAAGAAAGCAATTTCGCCTCACTTCACATGATGGTATCCAAACTTGAAACTAGGATTGCTAGGCTTGAAAGAAAAGTTGAGCAGATAAAAGCAGCAAGAAAAGGCCAGGAGGTTAAGGAGTCATAACAAAGATGACAACTCTGCACCTGGCCTATAGCAAAGCTACGTATTTGTTTGCTTTAACCACTCAATCCACTATATGTCACACATGCATTTGATTTTCATGACCATTAATGTATATAATGAATATAATGAATATAATGTTGATTTAACAAATTGTGTCATGGTCATATTATCCCAAAGTTGGTCTAATATGTTTGAATTAAGTAGTGGTTCTTTTTGGTTAAAAGGATAACTTGGTGGTTGGCATGTTGGTCAGTTTTTCTTTAATGGTTCTGCAAATTGCCTTTTTCTTGGTTTGGTGTTGGTTAACATTCCTAGTAGCGAAGCATTTTAATATGACTTTTGGAGCTCACCTGAGACCTGACATAATTAAAAGTGAATGGAATGGAAATATATAGGAGGGAAAACACAAAATAGAAAGTTAGAAACCTATTTTTGCCTTCAACCAATTTTTGAGAAATGAGAGCGTGGATAAGAAAAGAAGAAAACTAACTGTCAATTTCTAAATTTAGTTAATATGACTAAGTCATTTTGCCTATCTGAGATCTCAACAGGTGTGGAAAAGGATGAAGCAAAAGAAAAAATTTGAGGAACTCTTCATTTCTGTCCTGAGGGACCAGAAAGATTTTGGTTTCTCCCTGGACAAAGGTTTTTTTTGAAGATTTAACTGATCTATATGCTTGATTCTGAACTTGGAGTTTTTTGTTTGATGCCTCATTTCCTTGCTAAATCTGTTGAAGATTTGGTTCATGGATTTTGTTGATGGTTGTTAAATGGTGGCATTGGGGTAGTGGTGAAAGGAAGAGCAGGATGAACTGCTTTTCATTTTGCATGTCACATGAGAGACGAAGCAGAAAGTCATTAAACGAGAGCATAAAGCAGTACCATGACACCAAAACTTTGGCCTCCTTTTCCAACATTTCCTTCAAAACGGGTACATCTTTCAATGTTTTTGCCTTCTCTACCCCTGCAAAACCTAATTGGGACAAATAACAAACATGAATTGTTTTTATTATTCTATATTGTTTCTCTTATTATTTTCCTACTGTATACTTAATGAATTTAACTTTGAGCATGAAAGTCAATTACAACGTTTGATTTTTTTCCTTGTCATATGACAGATTATGGGAAAATAAGCTCAGATCTGTCTAAAGGTCCTTTGTCACTAAAACTTTTGTTAAAGATATATGAAAACACCTTTACAAATCACTACCACTAAATTGTGGATTATAATGGCTTTTACTATTAATAAGTTTCTCTTTAAGATAATTAAGTTTTCCTTTATGGCTTAAAACATTAGTTTCTTGGAGATAGTTTGAACAATTTCCCTTGCAGATAGCAGCAAAAGAAGGTACATAACAGGAGAAATATCAAAATTGGGAAAAGGCAACATTACTGCCAAGATTTTTACATACCGTGAGCTTTGCATTGCTACTCAGAATTTCAATCATGAAAATCAGCTTGGTGAAGGAGGTTTTGGGAGGGTGTATAAAGGGCATCTCGAAAACCTTGATCAAGTACCATTGAAATATGATTTTTTTTTCTCCTTTTGCTCATACACTTTAACTAGGGTTACTATTCCATCTTACCCTTTCTTGACTTAAATACACAGGATGTAGCAGTTAAGCAACTCGACAGGAATGGATTTCAAGGAAACAGAGAATTCCTTGTTGAGGTTTTGATGTTAAGTTTGCTTCACCACCCCCACCTCGTGAATTTGGTTGGATATTGTGCTGATGGAGATCAAAGAGTTTTGGTCTATGAATACATGGCTAATGGCTCCTTGGAGGATCACCTTCTTGGTATGTTTAGAACTGAATTATTAGCACCATTAATATTTTTAATGAACATACTAAGTAGGGATAAACTCTGCCTTTTTCAGATTTACCTCCAGAAAAGCAGCCTTTGGATTGGAACACTAGGATGAAAATTGCACTAGGTGCAGCTAAAGGCCTTGAATACCTACACGAAACAGCTGATCCCCCAGTGATATACCGTGACTTTAAAGCATCAAACGTATTATTGAGTGAGGATTTCAATCCAAAGCTCTCCGATTTTGGCCTTGCAAAGCTTGGTCCAACTGGGGGTAAGACTCATGTCTCCACCCGGGTGATGGGCACATATGGTTATTGCTCTCCTGAGTATGCATTGACAGGCCAATTGACATCAAAATCTGATGTCTATAGCTTTGGAGTTGTGTTTTTGGAGATGATCACAGGTAGAAGAGTCATAGACAATTCAAGACCGACTAATGAGCAGAATCTAGTCACTTGGGTATGTGTATAATTTTCCTTCTCCATCTAGACTATATTTTTGCATGAAGCTCCATTTAATCATACTCATCATCTTTGCAGGCATCACCACTATTTAAGGACAGGAAGAAGTTCATATTAATGGTGGACCCATTTCTTCAAGGGAAATTCCCCATGAAGGGTCTCCACCAAGCACTTGCAATAGCAGCAATGTGCCTCCAGGAGGAAGCAGAAACCCGACCCTTGATGAGTGATGTAGTAACCGCTCTGGAGTACTTAGCTGTAAGTAAGGATAATGAGGAAGAAGGGATTCCTGCAAATCCACCTTTCTCAGGTAGACATGGTAATGCAGCTACTGAAACAAGAAGACCAGCTGATGA
>BPVZ01000160.1:43367-59114 GCA_020521535.1 Rubroshorea leprosula | reverse complement strand
TTGATAAATTTAATTAAAAAATAATAAATTAAATATTAACATTTATTTTTTAAAAAAAATTAATTTATTTTTTTAAAATACAAATTAAAAAAACTCAATTTTAAATTTTCAACAATATTCTACATTTTAAAGGAATCGTGGGGCACCTGTTGTGGTCGAGTCACGAAGATAGTCTACAATGACATCCAAAATACAAACAATGGAGAAAGTGGGAGGTGGGGTCGGTGGAGTGGGGGGAGACCGAAATAGTCAAAAAGATATGCATAGATACACGTGGAAAGTATTCCCCAAATTGTACGTCCACTTTCCTATATATTGGCCTGCACCCTCCCCCTCCCTGCATCAGTTTTCACCCTTTCTTCCTCTATAATCTTCTTTCTTTTCTCACCAACCATGGCCTTGAAGAAAACTCTATCCATTGTTTTCAGCTTGCTTTTTATCACATATCTACTAAACCTTCCATCTATTGATGGAAGACAACTGATGAGTTATGATGCTAAGGTTAAAAGTAGTTACGTCTTTAACATTCCACCACCTCAAAACTCAAACAACACAAATATTGTTAATAAAAGTGATCCTCAACACAGCACTCCCCCAGCTCCTCGATCTAACACTCCCATTCACAATTAATATCTTATGCTTATAAAGGTATGTGTTCTCATTCTTTTTTTTTTCTTTTTCTTTTTTGCTTGTATCGGTTTTCTTTTGCACCTTTGCAATGGAGTCCTTTGTGTTCGTGTTGTGTCCATCTCAATCATTGAGTGTTATGATTTTTTATTGCAGGTCTATGCAGTTGATTGCAAAACTATGCTAGTTTTGCAAATGATCTTACTAATTTAGTAGTTTCTTTTTTATAAAAATGAAAATCTTAAATGATAAAACTCCCAAATTCATCCCTTTTTAGAGGTAATTATAGATCCGTCTCTTAAAAAAATCTAAAGATAAATTATTCTTTTAAATTTTTAATCAAAACAAATCATCATTTTCAAATATGTAATGTCAAAATTCTGTATGTCATGACGTTACATGTTAAAAAATAAGTGATTTATCTTGATAATTTAAAAGAGTAATTTACCTCTATATTTTTATTAGGGATAGATATATTTCTACTCTTTATTTAAGGGGTGGATTTGGGGTATGCCAATTTTAAATAATCGTGTGATATGCAATTTTAGAGTAAATTAAAAAATGGAGAAAGTTGCCTCCTATTGTGCAACTTAAAATGAATAAATAAAAAAATGCTGCTGGCCTTGTCTTTGATCAATTGTCGAATTGCATTAAGCTCCTGTAAATTTTGGCCATCCCCTTTTACTAACCCTGTCTTATGATTGATTGTTACTTTCTCCACCAAGGCAAGATTAAGGTCAAGAAGTTCAAAACTCGATGAGGGACCAAATTGAAACAAATATAAAGACTAAGGTCCGATAATGACATTTACCCTACATAAATCGGTCGAAGGATCAAAAGATATGGCACATCTGAAAATATCCCACTTTTTAAGACTTAATTGAAAGAAAAAACAAAAGAGTAAATATTAAATTTTGCAAAATATGCCCCCAAGAAAAATGGGGTTTGCAAAATTGACAGCCAGAAAATTTGTCCGTTACCATTTTATTGGGGTTTATTTTCCTGCACTAACAAAAGCGCCAAGGGTTTTAGACTTATGGTTCACTCTGTCTCTCTCTCTGCCTCTCTCTCTGCTGTCGCTTCTCTTTCCCCCATGGCCTTATTCTGCTAGCCTCTGCTTCTCTCGCAGTCCCACTCGTAGGTCTAAGGGGTCCCCAAAGACGGAATTTTTACAGGGTTGCCACCTGAAAGGACCGTCAAAACGGCTTCTTGTATCCTGAACACTAGCAGCAAGCTGAAAAGACTTGTGGAATTCATGGCTATGGGGGTCTCCAGCTCTCAAACCACCCCTTTTCGACCACTTTCTTCCTCTGCTTTCCCATTATCCTATTCATGGGTTTTTCATTCTGCCGCCTCTAGGTCCAACTCGGTGGCTTCCTCTAGAACCCTTTGCAGGTTCCTGTTTCTAATTCTTATTTGATTCTGCTGTTTTTTTTTTTCCCCTTCTTTATGTTTTTTGTGGGTTTTTTTTTGGAATTAGTTAATAACCATCAATTTATTGTTTACCCCCCTTTTTTTTTTTTTCATTTTTTGTTCTGCTGTATTTGTTATTTTGCTGGGTGTAGCTGGTTTTGGGGTTAAGCTCTAAAACGCTATTTTGTTTAATGTGGTATTTTGTTATCAGGATTTTGTGTTTATTTAGAACTTCAGCTATCTGGATGTTTGGATTATTGTGTTAAAAGCAGTTTCTTTGCTCTTGAATTTATGGGTTTCTTGTTGGCAACATATTTCTAATTAATTTTTCTTTTATGAATAAAAGTTGTGAGATGGGAGATAATTGAGAAACTGGAATATATGATTTAGTTGAGTAATACATTAGTTTTGAATAATTGAGTGCAGCTTATGTGCTGATGTTCTTAATAACCTAACATTTTTAGTGGCTTTAATTGGGTAAACTTTAGAACACTGTCAATGTGAATCTCCATAGGTAATATTGTGTTTGGTGCAAAGAATAAAAACTGTACATTGTGGGGTAAATTCTAGTTCTGTTGTTTTCTTTGTGATAGTAAATTCTATTTATAATTTTTCTGTGGTCTATATTTTTACTGGTCTTCTTGGGACATCTTCCAGGGCAAAACATTTCTTGCGACTTAAGACAGGTTCTTCTACCTTAGCTAAGATGGTTTACCATGGCACAGATGAAGATGTTTCTAATGCCATTCTAAAGAGAACAAGTAATAACCAGCGAAACAATGAACCCATGCTAGTTCATGCCAATTCTATGGCACCATCTTTTCTATTTCGGTGCGGGACTAGACCCAGTGCCTCTCCTGTTGCTCCTCAAACTACTATCCCCAATTCATGGATCAGTTTAACTCACAAGATGCAAGAGGATAAAAAGATATTTAGAGACACTTTACAAGATGGTACCAACAATCAAAGTCGTACTAGTATGTGGAAGACTAACCTGTCCATTAACTCAACTGATCAGAAAGCAGCAATTTCTGAAAAAGTTGAAGAAGGTAGTTTTATTTATGATAGGGATCATAAACACCTGCAAACCTGTACTAAACCAAGGCCTATGGAAAACAAACAAGTAGTTGTGAAGGAAATAAATGGTTTCAAGCAGCAAAAAGGTTCAACTACTTCAGAAATTTCTAGCAGTAAGTTCTTGTTAGAGAAGACTTTTGAGGAAAAGAAAGACGCAGGAGATGCAAGCACAGATGCTACTTGTAGGGACCAAAGTACTGATGAGACTATCATAGTCAGCATTGACAAGGCAAACCAGGACAATATTCTCAAGAATCTTAGCAACATTTATGGCCGAGTACTTGTTGTAGATAATATCTCCCTTGCAAAGAAGGTTGTTGGGATGCTTACAACCGAATACAGACATCTTGTTCATGCATGTGATACTGAGGTACATATTCTACAGTTTTCTTGTATATGTGCATTCAATAAGAATGTATGCATTTTGCCTGCTTCTTGCATTGAGTCTAAGCAGAGTGGAGTTTTGCTTATTTTCTGGTGACTGCAGGTATCAAGGATTGATGTGAAGCAAGAGACACCTGTTGATCATGGAGAGATAATATGCTTCAGTATTTATTCTGGAAAAGATGCAGATTTTGGAAATGGCAAGTCCTGTATCTGGGTAGATGTTCTTGATGGCGGTGGCCGGGATCTTCTGGTTGAATTTGCTCCTTTTTTTGAAGATCCTTCAATAAAAAAGGCAAGTTATCTTTTGTTCCCTTTCTAACTTCTAACAGCCTCTATTCTCTTTGTTGTGTTTTTGATCTTCTGTATCTTTTGATTTGCTAATTAATACATAGTCTATTAGATGTAGAGCAAGGGAGGAATGAAAATAGGGAGAGAATTAAGCAGAAGGTAATGGGAAAGTGGTGGAAAATTAAGGGGAAAGGTAATGAGAACTAAAATAATTAGGAGAGAACCAGGGAGAATAATGGGGGAGAAATTTCTATTTCTATTAATCAAAACATGCCTAAACCTAATGCATAATAATATTTATTTGGACTCTAAAACCTTAATATGACTCCTAATGGGAGTCTTAATAAAAGACAGAAAGTTGACCCCTAAATGATATAAATAGTTCTTCCAAGGATTCATTTTTGACTGCATTGCTATTGTTTCTTAGGTCAATAGATGCTCCTTAAGCCAAACTTGTCCTGTCCTTCCCCATCAATAGGCTGAAGTGTGCTTGTATGTGAGCTGGGACATCAAAGTAGTTCCTAATTGTTGAGCTAATATCATATCATAATTTGATTTATCCTACTTATAATTATGATGAATGTCTTGAACAAGTTTGAATGATAAGTTTTTTGTTTCTTGAAGAGACTTAAGTGCTTATTCTAGAAAAATGATGTTGAAATATTCACCTGGGCTTGTTATAGGTTTGGCACAATTATAGCTTTGACTGCCATGTTATCGAGAACTATGGTCTTAAGGTTTCTGGATTTCATGCTGACACAATGCATATGGCACGTTTGTGGGATTCATCAAGACGAATAGAGGGTGGGTATTCTCTTGAAGCACTTACAAGTGATTACAGGGTAATGTCTAGAGGTAACTCGTGGAAACATAACTTGCAGAAAGAAGGATTGATTGGTAAAAGATCAATGAAAACTATCTTTGGAAAGAAAAAGGTGAAAAAGGATGGATCAGAAGGTAAAATTGTCACCATTCCTCCTGTGGAAGAGCTACAACAAGGAGAAGAACGCAAATCCTGGATATCTTATTCTGCCTTAGATGCAATAAGTACACTAAATCTTTATGAGAGCTTAAAGTACAAGCTACTTAGAATGCATTGGCAATTTGAAAGAGCAGTTCCTCAGGAAAGCATGTTTGACTTCTATCAAGAATACTGGCGACCATTTGGTGAGCTTCTAGTTAGAATGGAAGCTGAGGGAATGCTGGTTGATCGTGCATATCTTGCTCAGTTAGAGAAGGTGGCTAAAGCAGAGCAAGAGATCGCTGTTAATAGATTTCGCACCTGGGCATCCAAGTATTGCCCTGATGCCAAGTATATGAATGTGGGAAGTGATGCCCAGCTGCGCCAGCTCTTGTTTGGTGGCACCACTAACAGGTAACTATGAATAAATTTCTTCTTTGAGTAACAATTTTTAGAATGTAGAGAATTACTATTGAAACTTCTTAAACGACATGAACAAGTAACTACATACCTCCCCTCTACTGTGTGTGTGTTTTGATTATCTTTATATTCTTGCTCCACTTTATAAATTGGATGGCTGTGGCATTAGAGGTTTACCATTTGGGGCTCTCATTGTTTCCCTTTCCCTTTGTGGGGAAGTCTATTTATCCTTTCTTTCTGTGCTGAAATTATGGTTGGTATTCATTTGGAAATTTCATTGCTGGTTGCATGAGAGCTACTTTCAACTCTAAATACAGAATTTCAATTTCAATATGACTATTTTTTGCTGCAGTTTAAATAAAAGTAGTCACTATGATAGGAAAACCAACTCCAGTGTCACTCGAGGAGATGGAGTGATAGAGGAAAATTAGAGTGTTGGTCACCTGCTTCTAACCCTCTGTTCACATAGGAAAGGACACACAATCATAATATATCATTCAAGGTTTGGGGTGTTTTGTTGGGTAGAAATCCTTTGTATCTGACCAATCTGTTTCTTGTTACAGAAAGGATCCCAATCAGAGTCTTGATGATGAGAGAATATTCAAAGTTCCCAATGTTGATAAAGTGATTGAAGAAGGCAAAAAGTCCCCCACAAAGTATCGCAGTATCAAGTTGTGTAGCCTTGGTTATGTACTACCTGCTGAGAAGTTTACTGCCAGTGGTTTGCCCTCAGTTAGTGGCGATGCTTTGAAGATCCTAGCTGGAAAGGTTTCTGTAGAGTACAATTTTGCAGATGATGCCTGTGATGAAGCTTCAAATGCAGAAGGGCCACCTATTGATGACGTCAACACATCTGATTATGGCACAGCTTATGAAGCATTCAGAGGAGGAGAAAAAGGGAAGCAGGCATGCCATGCTATTGCTTCATTATGTGAAGTTTGCTCCATTGACTCTTTAATATCCAATTTCATTCTCCCATTGCAGGTGATTTCTGATGCCATGTTTAACTGGTCATGCATATTATTTATGTGTCTCTTTAGGTTGTCCTGCATTATTATGTTTGTCTCACTTCAGCAAGGCATTGCCCAAGAGATTATTTGTTCTAATTTTCTATCAAAAAATGAGAAACACACTTAACTGTTTTATAATCATGGTGCTCTCAGTGTCTAATAATATTATTGTAATGGTGAAGCATCATTTGCACAATATTTTCTTTATCCATTACAAACCTTTGCTCAAAAAGGACATCATAAGCTGGTTTCAAACTCAGATTTTGTTTGTGCCTGCATGTACTTAGGTTGACTTTGTTGAATATCCATGAATTGGTAAGATTACATTAAATTTGATGATAAACCAAAACCCAGGTCTGAAATCATAATGAAATGTTGGTATATGCCTTGAGATCTTATACCTGCACTATCTGAACTTGTTTCAATGATTGGAAATTACAAGACAATGAAGCAATGCATCCTTTAGTGTTATTTATTATATTCTGTTGTCATTAAATACTATCTGTTATGTATTTTCCATTTTGATGCTTTAACATAGAAAGAACTCAAGTCATGATAGAGAAATAAAAATTTATTGTGAACCAGTGAAACTCTTTATCCCACAGGACTAACTGGCATCTGTTGGGACAGAGTTGTTGGGCTGGTTCAATAGAATATAGAGAATAATTGCATGCATGCATATGGGTGTATGTGCAAACTGTTGGCCATTCCCAAAAGTTGTTAACTTACCTGAGGTTCTTGATTTAGTTTCCACTTCAACCATGGTGATAATATTGATTTCCTTCCACCCCAGGGGAGTAACGTCTCTGGCAAGAATGGGCGTATCCATTGCTCATTGAATATAAACACAGAAACTGGGCGCTTGTCTGCTAGGAGGCCAAATTTGCAGGTTTGTTTTTCTTTTCAAAATTCTCCTTGTTCACTCTTTGTCTGAGTGTTTACATAATTATAATGTTAAGGTTCTTTAAACATTTCTAATTCCATGTTGCATGGATGGCAAAGAGCAAATGGTTATTATTTGTTAATTGTTATTTAGCAAGTCATTTTGATGTTGATTAGACATATCTTTAAACATCCATAAGCCTGGGCTGAAAGGTAAAGCCCATTAGATAACATTTGCATACACTGAAAATCAAATCTTTTCAGATGCTTTTTTTTTTCCAGTGGTGAAACTCCAGAAACACAGTTATTTCCTACTTAAAAATATAATGCTGGAGATTGTACAAAAGCTATTTTATATCTTCTAGCTGTAGAGATACCTCAAATAGATTAGATTACACTATGGATTTAGACAACATTACTCCCTTCCCTTAGTCCCCCACCAACATGTGGGAGCTTTATGATACTAATGTTCTTGATATCCCTAAATCAGAACCAACCTGCCCTAGAGAAGGACAGGTATAAAATCCGTCAGGCATTCATAGCTGCTCCTGGGAATTCTCTTATCGTAGCTGATTATGGTCAGGTAAGTTGATTGAATTGTCTTCCTTTTTGTGGAATTTCATGTGTTTATTTACATATTTACATTATATGTATCTCAGCTGGAATTAAGGATTCTTGCACATCTTGCCAACTGTGAAAGCATGTTGAATGCCTTCAAAGCGGGTGGAGATTTTCATTCAAGGACTGCAATGAATATGTACCCACATATCCGTGAAGCCATTAAGAATAAGCAAGTTCTTCTTGAGTGGCATCCTCAACCTGGTGAAGATAAACCACCAGTTCCACTTTTAAAGGTATATCAAAAATTCCTAACCAAATTTACCATTGTAGTTGGGATAAAATGTACAGATCATAGATTTAATTGCAACTGTTATTTATTAACCATAGATGGAATTTCCTGACTCAGGATGCTTTTGCTTCTGAAAGGAGAAAGGCTAAAATGCTTAACTTTTCTATTGCATATGGAAAAACTTCAGTGGGCCTCTCCAGGGATTGGAAGGTACTGTTCAAACCTTTAAGACTGAGTAGTGGATACCATTGATTTGAATGAAAATATATTGATCCATCAGGCATGATGGTTGTCATCTTTTATCTTTTATTCCCAGGTTACTGTGGAAGAAGCCAAGGAAACAGTTGATCTCTGGTATAAAGATAGGCCAGAAGTGCTTAAGTGGCAGGATCAACGTAAATATGAAGCTGAAACGAAAGGATGTGTTTACACATTGCTGGGACGGGCTCGCCGTTTCCCATCGTTTGCCAGTGCCACAAATCCTCAAAAAGGTCATATGAGACGGGCTGCTATCAATACCCCTGTTCAGGTTCTCCTTTGTCATGCATTTAACTCTGCTATCAATACCCCTGTTTGGGTTCTCCTTTGTAATGTGTCTAAGTAATAATTGCAGGGAAGTGCTGCTGATGTTGCCATGTGTGCCATGTTAGAAATATCAAAGAATGCACGTCTGCAGGAGCTTGGTTGGAGGCTTATTTTACAGGTTTATTCTGTCTTCTATCTATTTCAGGCTTTTGGGTACTGTCAATCTAGCTTGATTTTTGGTTACTAGCCAACCAATGCTTTTCATGGATTTTTCCTTGTGTCTAAGCGATGGACTTTTCCCAGCACCTGTCAGATGAGTTTTTGCTAGAGTCCTAAACCATTTTTTCTAGACTGCTTTAAGCTATTTTCTGTCTTTCTATGGCCTAAAAAAAATTATTTTCTTCCTCTGTTGCACCCACCCTTCACAATCTTGTTGCATTTTTAGTGGAATTGTCATTGCATGCAAGCTTGTAAAATTTAAGTTTTTTGGCGGCATGTGTCTTAGTCCTTTATGTATATATGAAACTCTTCTGAGTCTGCAAAGAATGAATCAGAGCCATAAGCTACGAAACTGCCCTGGTATATTGGATAAATTCCATCCTGAACTAGTATTTCTTGAAAGCAGGTTCACGATGAAGTGATCTTGGAAGGACCAACTGAGTCAGCTGAGGAAGCCAAGGCAATAGTCGTTGAGTGCATGTCAAAACCCTTCAATGGCAAGAACATACTTAATGTTGACCTTGCGGTTGATGCCAAGTGTGCTCAAAACTGGTATGCTGCAAAGTAGACGGTGGGATCTGGCAGTAGCTGACATCAATTTTGGCATCCTACACTAACCTGCGGTGGTGAGATTATTTTGTGCCTTGATGAGGTAGCTCAGTGCCTAGACCATCCAGAGTTCTTTGCTGGTTTCGGCAGTCGGTTTGATTTCTTGAAAGGTTTTTGCAGTAGGGATCAGTATGGTTGAGCTGATGTGGTGTTGACTGATGACATTAGCTCCAGCAATTCTTACTGAAGGATGGATATGGGTGGGGTAAACTGACGCTTTGCTAGCATTGTTTATGTGCGAGAATCGCACCGGGTGTACAGTGAATTTGTTGATTAATGGTTCATTGTAAGAAATCCTAGACTGCTACTTTTAACAAGGATGGAAAGACACGGCTTAACTGGATTATAACTGATATAAAATGCGTCCAATTCTGGTGTTGTTCAGAAAGGTGTTACGTTGATAAAAGTAACAGGAAATATGCATTGTCAAAGGAGTTTGGCACAATCTTACATATAACAGAAAATTATGATAGAAGAACAGATATGTTGGCATTGCCAACTTGAATCAATCAACACTATGCAAAAGTTTGTTTTTCCTTTTTCACTTGACATTCAATTCATTTGAAGTATATATATCAACAAGAAACCAGAACAAAAAGTTGGCATGCACAATACAGAATACAAGAACCATGGAAACTACTTCGCAAACTGTTGAACTTCAATACCCCAGGTGGATGCTAACTGCATCAGGAGTTGGTCAGGTGTAGCACCTTCCCAATCCTCGGCAGAGTCCATTGCTGAAGAAACCTCGTGCAAATTCAATAGAAGATCCTTCTTCAACTCCATGGGAATGTTCAACACATCAGGTCCATTTTCCAGGACAACTTCTACAAGCTGAGAAGTGAGGACAAATAAAAATTCAATGACTAATTAGGATGTCATTTTAGTACCAGATTACCAGGATTAAATAAAAATATATTAGAGAATGTTTCACAGCCAACCCACTGCATTCTAGCCCTTTGCTACAAAGTACTAAGCGAAAGGCCAAAATTGAGTTTCTGATTTGAACCACTGATATGAAACTACTCAAGTCACATAACTTCCAATAAACCAATTTCAGAGCCGTGAATGATACTGTTCAAATCAAGCAGCTTGTACTAAAATCAACAACTGAGCAGTATACATACCTGTTGAATCCACAATAGGCATATGTCAAACAACTCCTGTTCCAGCATAAGCTGAACAACAGCATGTAAGACCTCATTCGCTATCTCATTTGAGAGTTGATCCAACACAGGACCTGATCTGTCCATTAGCTTCACTAGTAAGAGATCATCTCCAGTAGATGCAACTTCAGCATAAGCTGAATCCATATCACCCACTTGAAGGGCATGCATTGCATTGCTCCAAGACGTCCAGATTGGATCCCTCTCCTGCCTGATATTATCATCTCCAATGGCTTCAGCAGTTAATTCAGGGACACGTACCCTCCGTGCTGTTCCACCATCCTCCCCAGCCACTCGAATTGCTTCTAAAGTGGCTTCATCTTTTGAAGCCTGCCAAACACTTCTGGCAGAAGGCCCCTCACCAAGCCTAACGGGTCCAGGTCCCTTGTCCCAACCTCTCCTGCTGCCAACCTGATCAGTTTCATGGTCTGATTTAGGTGATCTATCATCAAGAGTGCTTCCACCAGGAGCCCTTCTGGAGGCAGGCTGCCCATTTCTAGAAGCACCATATGCAGGAAAATCCCAATCATCTGACATGTCTGTTCTCCAAGGGGGACCCCTTCCCCTCATACTTGGAGCAATACCATCAGAGTGGGAAAATCTTTCTCCAAATGGAATCCGCCCACCATACTTAGCACCACCACCATAGTCAGCAAAGCCATTATACTTCCCCAAAGGTCTATTAGAGGAACCTTCAAACCCCATTGTAAAAGTACTTCTCCTGCCTGATGAAACTGACAAGTCACGTGCCATGTCTTCAACAATTCTCTCAAGACCCCTAACCCTGTTCTCTAAAGTTATCATGCTATCATGAGAACCACCCATGAAATCCTGCAATATGATAAGTATTTTGTAAATTAGAAATACACTGAGTGGAATCATTTTCTAAACACAGATTTTGAGAAGAACCTGCAACATGTTCATTAGATGTTCTTGTTGTCTCTCCATCTGTAACAACTGCCTCTGAATGGCCAACCAGTTTCCTTTGTTGCTGATGAAGGATCCTTCAGATTGTCCATCTGTTTTGGGGAAACACAAACGATTTCCAGATGATTCCCTTTGACTTGCATCAATCCTATCATTTGGATCTTTCCCATTTGTTTTGTCTTCAGGCCATTTATCCCGCAAACCAGCAGTTCCTCTCTCCATGTTACGATACCTGCTGCTGGAAGATCCCTGAAGATCCTCTGACTGGATGTTTCCCATGCCACTTGACCTTCTCCTTGAGTCTGAATCATTAGTTTGCAATTCTTCTTCATTCTTTGCATTTGAAGAATTAAGGTATCGACGAGGAACAACTACCTCAACTGGCAAATCACCAGAACCCCGTGTCTCAAGCTTCTGGAAGAATTCTGGATTCAGCTCTTTGTCAGTTAATGCAGGTGCTTTCTTCTTCAAAATGATGACTGCTTTGTCAGGAATGCTTCCACCCTTGCCTTTGGAAGCAGCATCTAAAGTGGAGGATGAACCATCAGGTGAATTCTTTGCTGATGGATCAGTTTTTGCGTCACTAGGATTTGAATTTTTCATGTCATTCTTTGCCAACATCTCAGCTGGTTGAGGATTGTCACCATCTAAAGCAACAGTTGAAAATATTCAGTGGTATCATTGGCCCAAAAAAAAAAAGGCATTTGAATTATCATTTAGATAAGCATATAACCAACATGCTAACCATGTGACAAGGCCTTCTGATCATCTGCAGATCCATCACCTTTCCCAGCAACTTTCTTCCATAACTGTAATGCCTCTGTCATGCTATCTCTAACAGGCTTTATCTGCTCAACGAATGTCCAAATTCATTTACACAATTGATCTTCTAAAAGGCAATAATACATAAAATGACTGATCTCAAGTACTGTAGAATTATACATTTCCATCTTTTATTTACAATCATAAGAGATGGAACCAAGTAGATAAACTCTTCAAGACTTCACTTGCAGGACAACAATAAATGAATTAGTTGGGTTTGTAATGGATCCTCTTTAAGTAGATATAATCTCTCTCTTACTACACCCTAAAACTTAATCCCACAACATCTCCAGCATCCAACAATCTCTCCTGTTAGAGCTTTTATAATAAATTGTTCCAGTCCCATGTCAGAGACCTCATTAAAATAACAAAAATGAGATGATAATCAGAGTTTAGAAAGTACAAAAATAAGACCCCTATACAAAAATAAATAAATGACAGCTAAAAGCCACCTTGTCAAAGCGGCAACCCTCAAGCACCGCTATTGTGGAGGCAGTTCCATCCGCAATCAAGTTGCTTGAATGCAAAGCTAAGGCACTTAAAGCATCAGCTGCTGCCTTCCGTGTTGCCCAATCTGAACTGCCAAGACATTCATGGATGCTTTGCAGCAATGATTCCAAGCTTTGTGGTGCAATTGCTCCTACCTGCCAAAAGTATGTCCTTTTAGTTTCTTAATTTTGGTTTTGTGCAATTGCTCCTACTACTAGCAGTTGGGCTAGATCTTCTCAAATTAAATTAGTTGTGAGTTGCATAATGGCTCAGAAACCATAGTTACAATTCCAATCAAGAAACAAGCACATTGTTTCAAACCTGCGCCAAACTCGCCACCACTGGCAATAGTGCAGCCTTACACATAAAATTCTGATTGTTCAGCAACTTGCAAATCCTCGGGCACAACTTCTGGAATGAAGCTTGAGGTGGCTCAGCCGCGCATTCCACCATCTTAGCCATACACATTGCTGCTCCAGATTGTACGCTTTTGTTTTGCTCCCCCATTGCCTCAAACAACGGTTTCACAAACAACCCCACCACAGTACCCCCACTCTCCCCCTTCAAATACTGCCCGGAGAGTGCACCTATAGCATCACGACACGCATCCTTAACCCCAGAATCTGCATCTTTTAGCCTTCTAACAATGTGAGCAATAATTTTCGTCAAGTGGGATGCTGCCAATTCACCATGGCAATGACACAGCATCGTTAGCGACCGCAGGGATTCCTTTTTAACGGCAGGCTTCGGATCGTTAGAGGAGTCGAAAAGGCAGTTAAGAAGCATGGGAAGCGAGTCTGGGGAAAGACTCTGGATAATCTTCTCCAGATCTTCCACGGCGACTTGCTGGGTATCCCGATCCGATAGCTTGGAAAGGGAAGTCAAAATGCGCTGCTTCAGTTCTACCATGGCGAGATGAGAAGAAAGAGACGAGGGTTTTGCCGGGGTCGAGGAGGAAGACGAAATGGCGCTAGCGGGCTTTGTGGGTTTTGAAGATTTAGGTGCCTGTGTACTACTCATTGTGAGAAAAACGAAGAAGAAAGATGGGATTTTTTTACCGGATATGAGCTCAGAGAAGGAAATGGAGAAATGGGGTTGTTCTACTGAGTGAAAAAGAGATGGGATTTTGCAGCCATTACAGAAAAACCATGACAAAATGCAGATTTCAGAGGAAATACCCAAATTTGATATTTGCAAAGAAAGGTGATTTTAGGTGATTTAGGTGAGGTTGCAGACATGGAGCGGGTGAGATCTGTGAGAGAAACACAACACCAAAAATAATCAAAATTAAAATATTAAAAAAATAGGAGGGATTTTTTCAAATTTTATGTTGTGTCAAACAATCTGACTAATAAAAGTAAAAAAAGAAAAAGAAAAGAAAAGAAAAGAAAGAGGGAAAGAAAAGCTCTGTCAGGTTTAAGATCAAGAATCAATTACAAAATATTTAGAATTTTGAGAAAAATATATTCATGTTAATTTTTGGAAAAAGCCTCTGGCATAATTAAAGTATTTTTAGATATTTTATGTGTAAAGATTTTGGAGATTAGAGTAAAATTAAATATAAGGGACATAGTTTAACTTAGAAAAAAGAAATATTGGTTGGTTTTAAAAGTTAAAAATAATAGTTAATTTAAAATAATTTTTTAAATTAGGAAATAATTGTTTATTTTACTAAGTATTTGTTAAACTTTTCTTTTATCTTAATACACAAGAAAATGTGATAACTAAAGACAGATAGAAGTAGTAATTGTAGTATCGCTAATATAAACACTAAGACAAGGATTTGTTGGTATCATTCTTCAATCTTAAAATTTTTTTTATTGATTAAATCTGAATTTTTTTTTCATCTTTAATTTAAATTCTAGTCTTTCATGATATTTGAATTTTATCTGCAAGAAATGGAAAACATAATTCTTTTAGAAATTTTATCTATAGCAAATGGAGAACACAATTGTTTTAGAAGTATCTCCCTTTTTAGCATATAATTCTTTGTTAGCAATTTGTTTCTTTTAACTCATACTTTGCAAGGTTAACAAATTTTAGTGTGCTCCAATATCTTCATGAAAAATGTTAGTACTTTCATGGTATGAGAGGAGTTTTAAAATTATCAATCTAACAAATGTTAACTACCAAATCCAGTTAATTATAATAGTCATAATCATGATATAAGTATTTTCATGAGGCATATGGAACCAGCTAAACATTGTGAAGTTTAAAAAACGTGAAAATTTTCTTTTGGACACACTTTACATTGTTGTTTATTTTTGTTTTAACTAATACGGCCTCAAATCTCAAGAACTTGTATATTGTCTGCGTGTTTTTTTTTTTTTTTTTTTAAATATATATGCTTATAATTAAAATGCTTCAAATTTCGCAAAATTTTTTTGAGAAGAGTAGGCTTGTGCTTAATCCCTCTTTAATTTTGGAAAAATTTTCTCATGCTCATAGCACCATTTTTTCATCCAAAATTCTTAACAACCATTTTATGTTTAAGATTCTAGCACTTGCAGTAAAAAACAAAAAAATAAAAAGTCTAACAAAAAAATGCACAAAATGCAATTAAAAAATATAATTACTCTATTAACCACATTTGGTGTATTTATTACATATTTTTATTATTTATTTATAAAAATAAAAATAAAAATTAACTTTAATTTTATCAACTATTTAATTAAATAATTATACATGACATTAATATTAAAATTAAAATTTACTTTTTTTTTATTTTTATTTAAATTAATAATATAAATATGCAACAAATATACTTTTAATTTGTGTTATACATATGCTAAAAAAATTCTTGCCGTTTGGTTTAAATTGAAAGAAATAAATAGAAAGAAAAAATTTCCCTAGATATTAAAAATCCTTCTATACCCTTCTTATCAAGAAAGTTAATACATTTCATACCAGCGGTACGGCTTGTATGTATCATCAGGTTTTTTTATTAATTTAAAATGGTATAAATTTTAATTCTGTTTTGGTCAAATCTCAATGTACCTACTAAGATTTTGCATATTGATTGGTACACCAAAATTAAACGAGTGCAAAAAAGGACAAATCAGCCCCTATACTCAA
>BPVZ01000160.1:14441-29277 GCA_020521535.1 Rubroshorea leprosula | reverse complement strand
TTGACTTACAAATTTACATTAGAGAGTTAATTGTTTATTAATATAGACATTTGACAAGAGATCAAATAACCCCCTAAATTTAATCTTTCAAGACATCTTTAGGGAATTAAGCTACGTGAGCATCCCATTCAAATATCATCTGATTTGAACAAACATATATGTTACTTTTTCTTGCTGTGATTAAGCTATTGGCTATTGGGTCATTGAAATCATTTGGTAACGTACCTATATATATTGGTTTAGTAACGTACCTGTATTTTTTTCTACTTCAAAAACCATGGTTTAATATTTAACACAAATGGGATTATCCAAAAGAATCATCTTTACATCAATAGTAAAGAAGTTCTTTATATAATATCAGTCTTTCGGTACATTCAGTGCATACTCTATAGTTGGTTCTTATTCTTGGTTTCTTATCTCTAACGACATCATCAAAAGCAGATTCTAAATCTTTGGTAGTTTTATTATACTTTGGAAAACGATGCAAGTAATCTTTTATTCATAAGCTTACTTCATAACGATTTATATCAAAATCTGGTGATTATAGTTGTGATTAATTATTCACAATGTGAAAGTTATGGATTTAATTTATTTAATAATTATTGTTATTTTAGTGTAGGTGCCTAGTCATTTAATTGTTTTTTTATTTGGATAGTTAGGGTGTTTTCGGTTTAACTTTCACATATTTAGATTATTCCTCCCAAAGACATACCCCTCACATATTGGTATGTGCAAAGAAATTAATTTTCTAACCTAATTTATAAAACAATACTTATTTCTCCATAAATTCAATTTTAAGATTTTAGGTGATGAACTTACAAAACAATTTATATCCTTACATTAAAAAAAATTAAAGGTAAAAACAAAGTTCGATCATTATCTATACTTTTTTTTCTAAAATTGTTAACTCTAATCCCAAAAAAAAAAAAAATTGTTATCTTTTTCAAGTCCATCCTTTATAATTTTTTCAAGAAATTTTTTTATTTGTGCATATTTATTGCCTTTTTGTTATTAATTTATAAAAAAATAAATTTTAATTTTATCAATTAATTAATTAAATATTCATATAACATTAATATTACAAATAAAATTTATTTTTATACTTTTTTTTTTATAAATTAAAGATGAAAAGATAAATGCTTTCTTAAAACTCTCTTTTTTTTTTTTTTCAAAAACCAAAATACCGTTTAACAAAATGACCAAGATACCCCTCGTCTTCGTGTTGAACCTTGGTCCAAAATAAACACCGGTGGAGGTGAGTCCCCCAATGACGCCGGCAAGGTGGACTTTTTTGGTGTAAATGTACCGGTCAACTGCTAACTTATACCAAGGGTCCATAGTGCTTTCCCCCACTTATATTAGAAGCACTCCCCCATCATATATCCAATTACCAAAGCATTTCTCAAAAAAGAACAATGAAACAAGAAGCTTCGTTCCATGGCCAAAGTCATCCATGAAGCCACCGCAAAAAATGACACACCTTAGCCGGAAAGTTGTTCGCTTCAACATTAAGTTGAGTTTACTCGAAAGGGTATCCATTTTTCGAAGATTTTTCAGGTTTATTTGGGATAGAATCCTTGTTTGTTCCATGGGGAGGCCTGTGCAGTACAGGAGATTGACCCCCTGCCCTGCTTCTTCTCCGGAACCGGAGGCCGAGGAGGCCGGTTGCCAACCGGTGGAACTCACTGCGACGTGTGGTGGGTGCGAGACGGATTCTGATTTGGTCCCTCTGAAGATCAGTTTATTGGGGGATTGTCAAATTGGGAAAACAAGCTTTGTGGTGAGAATAACTTGCTTTTCCTACCCCCTTTTTTTTTTTTTTAAATAATTTGCTCTGCTTTTGATTTTATTTTGAATTGGAAAATGGGTTTCCTTAATTAACTTTCATTTTACTTGAATTTGTTTTTTTTGAAGATTAAGTATGTGGGGGATGAGCAAGAAAGAAGCTTGCAGATGAATGGATTAAGTTTAGTAAAAAAAACATTATTTGTTCAAGGTGCTCGAATTTCTTTCAGCATATGGGATGTAGGATCAAATTTGAACTTGATTTTCTACAGATTTTATTCATAATTTTATTTTCCTGATTTTGTTGTTTGTAGGTGACAGCAGCTCGGTGGATCATGTTCCTATTGCTTGCAAAGATGCAGTGGCAATTTTGTTTATGTTTGATCTTACCAGTCGGTGTACCCTCAATAGGTTGATGATTAAACTTAAGACATTTGATTTCTCCTTGAATGAAAAAGTTGTGCAATTGATCAATTTTTTCTGATTCTTGTGATTTTGTTGGTTTTGAGCAGTGTTGTTGGGTGGTACACTCAAGCCAGAAAGTGGAATCAGGTAAAAAAAAAATGGTCTCCTTTCGCATAATTAAGCATTGTTAGTCTCTCAGGTAGCAATTCATTCATTTTCCAGTTGCTGATGGGTGTTAATTGCATTCTTATGGGGAAAAGTGCTTGAATTAATGGATGGTTTGTATCAGTAAATGGTATCACCAGCACACTTTTTTGAGCGTTGGAGCCCTTAAATCCAGTCATATGAAACTGTTGAGTTTGATCTTTGCATTATATTGGGAAAGTAGCTTGTTCTGTCTGGTCTTTATATAAGTTTCTATCTTTGAAAGGATGCACTTATTGATCTCTGCATTTCTTCTTTCCCTTTTACCTGCATCTGCAGACGGCGATTCCAATACTAATAGGGACCAAATTTGATGATTTCGTAAGATTACCCCCAGATCTGCAGTGGACTATTGTGACTCAGGTATGGCATTTCTACTTTAGGAACAGTTTCATCACCTAATTAAATATTATCATGGCCGTCTCTCTGGCCCTTCTGAAATTAAGCAGAATTGGTGATGTCTCTATTTGCCATTAGAAAGCAAGAAAATGACACAGAAAAATGCTGCACAAATTATGGAATTAATGTGTTTGATACGATAACTTAATGCATTTAATTTTCCTTAGTAGCGTGGGAGAATGAAAATTGTTCCTGTAGAAGACCGGGAGTGACTCAGGGGATCTCCTATGCCAAGGCAAATTTGACGTTTTTGACACTTTCTTCATGGATCTAATTTCTTTCTCTTTGCGCGTTTTAGAGATAAGTCTTAGGGGCCACATGTTGATTAAAGTTGCATTTTGGGTTACAGAAGGACAATCACTAATTACTTTAGACAAAGAAAGTTTTCTTTATACAGAAGAGAATATAATGACATGAGTTAGCTTTGTTAATCACAAATTTCATGTTCCTAATCAGGCACGAGCATACGCAAGGGCGATGAAAGCGACCCTTTTCTTCTCAAGTGCTACACATAACATAAATGTGAACAAGATCTTCAAGTTCATCATGGCCAAGCTCTTTAACTTGCCCTGGACCATAGAGAGGAACCTGACCATTGGAGAGCCAATTATTGACTTCTGAACTCTGTTTTTCAATCTCTGATTTTCATGTACATAGCCTTAAAGATAACATAAAGAAAAAGAGGTAAAGAAAAAAGAATGCTCAGTGCTGGCAAAGTAATGACTCTCAAAGACCATCACTGGTTGTTTGGTTCTTTTACTCCTCTTTTTCTTCTTCTCCTTCATTTTCTTTTTTCAAAAAAAAAGAAAATTTCTTATTATAGTTTATTCTGAATTTGAAGGTAGCTAATGTGTAAGGTTTTTTCAAGGGAATGAGAAATAATAAAATTAGATCTTCACGTGATAACATCGAGGAACCAAGGATTAAAAGTTTACCCTTGTTGCAACCACTAATTATAAAATTTTAATCTGGGTCAACACCAAGATTTTAAATACATATGATGTTTATTATTTATATTTGTAAAAAATTTAACTTAAAAAATATAAAATTATACTGTTTTAATAAAATATTATAAAAAAATACAATATTATATTAAAAAAAACACTAAAATCGTTTTATCCTTACTTTAAAAATTAAGATGTTTTAAAGCCAAAGCTGTGATGCATTTGAAAGCTGTGATGCATTTGGAAGCTGCGCATGCTAGAGGTGGTTGATCATTTACTAAAGTTTATTTGTATACTTTATTTGTGAGTCTTTAATGCTTTAAGTTGGATGAATTGAAGTATTTTTTGTACTCTATTTAATAAAATTTTATATTTGGTTTAATAAATAAAAAAATTAAGACTTTTTAATTTTTTTAATAAAAATTTATTAAAATAATAATTTTAAGTATTTTTTCATTTAATTTTTTACAAATATGGTAGATTGACATTTTTCTGATAGCTTCAAATGTAAAAAATGAAAACAATTGAGGAATCAATGTCTGCTATTTTGAATAATTCTACTTGTTTATGAAGAAATGGATTAAATAAAGATGATTGGGTCCAGATGATATAAAATACAACATATTTGGCCACAATCTATATCCCCTGTCATGTTCTTCTTTTGTCAATTTGATACCTAAACTCTTTGAATGGACTAATCAGGTCCTTGGGACTTTGTTGGGTCCACAGAGAACACTACCTACAAATCAAAATAGTTTCTGCTTGACTTAATAAGGGGACTTGACCAGAAATAATAGATTGCAGGCACCACAAATGATGATGTTTATGAACTCTGCCTTCAAGAGAGGGACATGTTTATATTGAAAATCTTAAAACACCATATACATTGTAAAATATGAGAGTTTGTCATCATAGACAACACAGGCACATCAACTTATACAAGCAGCAAGCACATACTAATTCACTTCATCAAAAACCAGGGAAGAAAACATGAGCCACGCACAGATGCCATATATATATATATATTTGAAGGTCGATACGTTTATCAATATATTGATATACGAACATTCTTTGAGGCCTTACTCAATTCATGCACCAATTGCGCCCGCTCTGCATAATGTTCCATGTTAATGCCACCATCATCATCAACTTCTCTGCAAATGTATATATTCACTTGCTCGATGGCTTTTCCAATGCGGAGAATGAATTGCAGGGTGTACAATTCATCATCTGTTCCTTTGAAGCCTTTAACCACCACCACCTTCAAGAACAATTTTTCGAAAAAGTCCCTTGCCCAGTTCACATATGGGCGCTCAACATCCTATAACATAGACATTTTAATTAATCAAAACAAGCACAAGTGAAAAAAGGGAAATGAGCTACCATTATCAGATAGACTTACAGTGAAAATTTTAGTAGGGTAAACCTCAATAGTAAGAGTCTCAAGCAATATACAACTATCTAGTAAGAATTTGATCCCGAGAAATTCACGAGCATGCAATGAAGTCTTTAAGATCAGATGGTTAGCACATAGAGCGAATGGCGCAAAATTCCCATAGGGAATAAGCTGAAATGAAGAGGCAAAGGAAACGAGTTGTCAGTAACATTCTCATGCTTCACACCGAGACCTCACACGGCCTCTAAGTGTGTCTTAAATTAAGGTTGTGAGATATACATACCAGTGAAGCGATGAAAATGCTTAATAGTTAAGATTGTCAGATATACATATATGAAGCGATGTATGTGTTATATCTATAACCATTTTCCCTAATTCTTATGCCAAAACAGCATGAGCAAAAGAGAGTTGCCTTAAAAACCAAATTGAAGCGTTTGTGTGCAAAGAAAGAATGGTACCTGGATCAGATACGAGCAAACAGAAAGGACGTTGGCAAATTGTATTTGCTCCAAGAAGGTATAAATGTATATTTCACTATCGAGCGGCTCAAACTCAGTTACCATCCCGAAATCAAGGTATGCTTCATCCAGACCGGATTGGTTTTCCAGATAGAACAGCCCTACCGGCCCTGAATAGTTGAAGTAGCGGAGCTCTGGTCCCTCGATCGAGATCCAACAGGTGCCATTATTAAAAAGGCATTTGTCAATGACTAACTTTTTCAGCCTGAGTTTCACAAAAGAAATGTCGATCTGCTCGAAACCCCAACACCTTTTTACGCTTAAACTCTCAAGCAGTGGACAGTTCTTCAGCAGAGTGTTTATATGACTCCCACTGAGTTCCATCCACCCAAGAGAGAGATCCTTCAGCATACCCAAATTCACTAATGCAGATACGTTAACCTTACAAAGGACAAGGTTCAGGGACTCAAAACCTTTGTACTTGTAAGCCTGTCAAAGTAAATCGTGTCAGATTCAAATTTCTGTAATAGCTAAGCACCAACTTTCTTCCACTGATAAAAGGAAAAACGTACCTGTGATGGTAAATGGAAGATTGGTTTTTGTTTTTTGAGGAGATCCTCGTCATCCCACGTTGGATCGGAGAGATCGAGGGTCAGCCCTTTGGTGTGATGATCTAGGGCAAACTTGACCCAACCTTGCATGTACTTAGCGATATCTATGCGCCTAGAAAAGACTAGGGCGAAGTTTCTGATGCAGGGCTCCTGAAACTCACGGATCCATTTCTGGGCAAAGTCCAGGAAATTTCTTCGCTGTTCTCTTTGGTTTTCAACAGAATCTTCAGGATCCACGAAGAACCCCTCGTTCAGCTCAACGTTGCCAGTAGAACGCCAAAAGTTGCACCAATGTTTTGACAGAACGGATGTCCTCACAGCCTCCTTAAAAGGTAGGAAAGAAATGATGATTAAGATAAGAGACTCTGGAAGCTTTTGGAAGTGATCTTTGGAGGGTAAAGAGGAGCGTTTGTGGTGAACCATAGCTGCAACTTACAAGCACAAATCTATTTGCAAGAGGTGAGAAAAAGCTGGTGAGGAAAAACCAGTGGGTGGGTTTGAGTTTAAAAAGAATCCAAGGATGGTAAAACTCGAAAAATGAGTTTATAACGTCTGACAAGTGGGAAAAAATATGAAGCTTCTGACATAAATGGATTAAGAGGGAAATTACTGGTAATAAATTTTGATACTTATGTTAAAAGAAAATAACCAGAAAAAAAAAATTTGGTTTTGTAGAACCAGTATGTTTGGTTCGAATGTCAGAATACATTAGGCTTGTAGGGGAAGAATCATTGTGTGCATGCATGTTATATAGATGGAAAGAGATAGGTGGTAGCCAATAATTTAGAACCATATATAGGGATGAAAAGGTTATATGTTGCCTAGTTGGCTAGATTTTGCCTGCCATATTGGGATCAAAGGAATGAATGAGATGTAAATTTTTATTTTTCATAACCTTATAAGAAATTAAATACAAATGGTTTGTTAAAGTGTAGTACAGTTTAAAGTGTACTGGATTGCACTATATTAATCATTAATAAGGGTGAGTCTCTTTATATTGGAGGCCCTCCACCTCATTCAATAGTTCTTATTTTACGATTTTGTGCAATTTAGACCGTAAAATAATGTTTCCATATTATATTTCCTTTTAATTAATTTATTCATTTGAAAAAGTAAGATATTTTTTTAAAGGAAAAGGAAAAATTAAGACATTATGGTATTAAAAATGTTAAAACATTTAATAATAATCACATGATGAATTTAATAAAGTTAGGTCTACATCATATTTTACATATTCAATACTTGTGATCAGGCATCCTAAGATTTTAAATGCGAGGACATCTTGATTTTTTTTTTCTCTTTTTCTTAATTATTTGTTCTTTGATTATGATTTTTAGACTAAAAATAATAAGTATGCCGCCACAAATACTCTAATAAATAATCTTATCATGTAAGTAAAAAGTTAATTAAATGTTTTACGATATGTGGAGATTCGAATCTTAACGACATCTCTTTTTTAAAAAGCATATTAACCGTCAAAACTAAATATAAGGACATTGCCCAAAGCATTCTAATAAATAACCTTGTTGTATAAGTAAAAGTTGAATTAATAGTTTCAAAATATGTAGAGATTCGAATCTTAACGATCTCTCTCTTTCTAGAAAAAAAAAAAAAACATATTAACCATTAAAACTAAACATAAGGTCACCACAAATAATCTAATAATTGATTTTTTTGTATATCTAAAAGTTAATTAAAATAGAGAAAGTTAATCATAAATGACCTTAATTTATATAAATGACCCTTTTTGAGTAGCCGCAAGCACTCTAATAAATAACCTAATTGTATTAAAAATAAAAGGAGTTTCAAAATATATAGAGATTCAAATCTCAACGACCTATATTAACTCTCTCTTTCTTTTTTTAAAAAATATATTAATAGTTAAAAGCTAAATATATTAGGACATTGCTGCAAAACATTCTAAACAATAATCTTAAGGAAAACATATCAGTTATTAAAACTAAACATGGGGTTGCCGTAAACACTTTAATTACAATAATTAGTAGTTTCAAAATGTGCAAATATTCAAATCTTAATGCCCTTTCTCCTTAAACACACACACACATATATAAACTGTTAAAACCAAGCATAAGGTTGCCACAAATACTCTAATGATTGATCTTGTCATATACATACAATGTTAACTAAAACATAGAAAGCTAATGATAAATTATTTCACTCTGCTGATAAAAAAAAAAAAAAAAAGAAGAGAAATTTGAATCTCAATAACCTATATCAACTATTAAAACTAAGTGTATCTTTTGTATTTGAAATGCTTACATTTGGGAACCAAAATAGCTTGAAATCAAAATTAACCTTCAACAATTACAAATAACGTAGAAGAGAAATATATATTAGCTACTATGTGTAGCCAAAAACATGTTGGAGCAGCCAAGCAAAAGGGAGATCATAACCCTAATCACAAACAAGTTATTATATATAGCATAGTTCATTGTTGAAGATACATAGCAACTTGGATATATAAGAGCATCCGGTTTTTCAAAGCAAATAACAAGCAGCTGATATAATTAAAAACAACAACACATAGCCACACCGCATTCCCTAATTCATGAAATTGATCTGTAGTTTTTTGGAGCTTATTATGGATGGCAGCACCCTTTCCATTGCCCTCTTTCGATAAGTTTCTATGTTATTACCATCTTCATCAACGTCATTTGACAGGTAAATTTTCAGCTCTTCCAATAGAAGTCCAAGCACGAGCAGATATTTCAAGAAGAGAAGTTCATTCATGGTGCCCTTGAAGCCTTTTACCTCAATTACCTTCATGCTTCTCATTAAGCACTTGTGTAACACCAAGTCCCTGGTCCAACAATAGGCTGGAGTAAACTGAAATGGAGGCACATAATCCTAACCCAAAAATAAAATAATTAAAATGTCAAAAATTGAAAAAAAAGAAAAAGAGTTAATGTTGATCAACACTACAAATATACATGTATGTATATATCTTGGTAGAGATATATATAGACTTACAGGGAAGATTCTTGAAGGACCAAGATCAATAGTAAGAGTCTCAAGAAATGGACAACTCTCAAGTAGGAATTTGATTCCAAGAAGTTCATTGTTGTGTATTGAAGTCTTCAAAATAAGATGCTTGGTGTTGAGGGGGTTTGATGTACGCAATGGCTCAGTCCCACAAGGAACCACCTAAAAATTTTAAACCAATAAATTGTTATTTTGTATCAAAACAGGTAATAAGAAAGAACTAGATTTCGAAATCGAATTTAGATATAGGATTTACATATATATGATCTCAACTTAACCTAGATATGGGCTTACTATTAATCTCAAGTCAGTCATTTAACCTAGATATATATATGAATCAATCGGCCGAAAACAAACATGTAGAAGGAAAATAATATGAGATTAATTAATGCCATAGAAATCAAAACCGCTTCTCTTCATGAAATAATATGTATTATTAATTGCATACCTGAAGAAAGACACTATCGACTGTCAAAACCTTGGCGGAGAAAAGTTGTTCCAGGAGTTCACAAAGAAGATCGCCTAACATGTCAAACTCTGGCTCCGATCCGAAATCCAGTTCTGCCTCTTCAATACACCTCTGATTTTCCATCTTAAAGTAGCCAACAAGACCAGAATACTTGAAGAAACGAAGGCTCGGTCCGTCGATATAGACCCAGTTAGGACCACCAAAGAAAATGCATTTTTCGAGCACAAATTTTTTGAGCCTTGGATTAATGGTATCGGTGATTATTAGTTGAAACATATTCCAACAATTTTTTAGACACAAACTCTCCAGCAACGGACAGTTGTTCAACAGAGTCTTCATTGAACTCTCGTTGAGTTCGATCCAACCGAGGGAAAGATCTTTTATGTTTCTGAAATTGAAAGCAGACACATCAAGATTGCATGCAACAAGCTTCAAAGACTCAAGACTTACGTGCTTGTAAAATTCCGAAGGCAAATTCAGGGCGCCTGAGGGTGTATCATTTTCCTTCCACTCCGGATCAGAAAAATCGAGGGCTAATCCTTTGGTGTTCCGCTTGAGGGCGAACTTGATGAATTCCTGAATGACAGTCAGGAATTTTCCTGGTTTAGAGCAGGAAAAGGCAAAGTTTTTAACGGTGGGTTCCTGGTAACTCCGAATCCATTCCTTTGCAAATTCGAGAAAATCCCTCCTCCGTTCCTCCCTGATTTGGTCGGATTCTTCATGATTGACGAAGAAACTTTCGTCAAGTTCGATGTTGGCCGTGGAGCGCCAGATGTAACGCCATTGCTTTGACAGGATGGAGGTTCTCACCGCTTCTTTGAAGGGCAAGAAGGAGACGATGATGTAAAGCAGGGAGTCTGCTAACGTTGAGAAAGGATCTCGTTCTGAGATCTTGGGATCTCGTTTTGAGATCTTGGGATTAACGTCCATGGCTACGCAGTGAGGGTTTTCAGAGTTTTGGTTGGGATTGGCAGAGAGGAAAGTTGGCGAGTATGAGTTAATAATGAAGAGATGTAAGAAGCAAAGGGTTGTAATAATAAGACAATTTGAGAATGACGATGGTTTGCATCGGTTGGGAAACGAAACAACTCGTGCAAACCGTGGGCTTAGATTTAAAAACTTAAAATTATTTTATAATTATTATAATAACTTCTGTCAAAATTAAAATAAAAAATATATATGTTTTGAATTTTTTTAAAAAAAATTTGATAAACAAAATTTAAACTTTATATATATTTTTTAAAAATGACATAATTTTAAAGTACAAATTCATTGAACGAAAAAAATAAAGTAAAATTACGTGACAAACAGTTATAACAATTAGTATGATGTAAGTCCCACATAATAATATTGTAATTCTTGTGTATTCTCTTCTATTCCATATTTTTTGTGTCATTTATCATTTTTCATAATTTTAAGGTAAATATAGATTAATTCATTCACTTATATTTTCACCATAACCCCACATGGGAGGGATTATTGAATCATTTTAGTTGTTTTTAGTTTAACTTTTATATAAAAATTTTTTTACATATTTTTGCATAAAATTTGACTTGATAATTTTATATAGAAAATAAATGACAATTAATTTTTTTTTTCTTCTTACAAGTATAGTGGGGTTGCATATTTTCAGTTAGATAAAAAAAAATCAATCTTCATTAATTTGCCATATAAAATCAGCTAATTAATTTACATAAAATTAAGTGATTAGAAGAACTAAAAAAATTGAAAAGAATAATGGTAAATAAGTAGGCATATACCGATTCAATCACTTTGGTAAAGTAAAAGAACCTTAATTATACTCCTGTTTCAAAATTTTAAATCGTTTGAATTTTTTCACTTAGCTTTAGTTAATATTTTTTAATAGTATGTGAAGAATAACTAAGATTTTCTTTTTTTCTTATAGGTAGTTCTTATTAATAGTTTCATTTGATTAAAAAAAATTTTAATTATCATTTATATATTATAAAAAAGTATGAGTTAAAAGTATGTGTCCAAAAAATCGAATAACTTATATTTTAAAACAGAGAAAATAGTACTATTAATTGCATGGGATTATGAGATAAAGTTGTATAGGAAACATTTTTCTAATTTAAAAACCAAATATAATTTTGATTTTTCTTTTCTTTTTGCTAAAGAAAAGGATAAACTTGAATTGACCTTGACAAGAGGAAATCTAGGTCACTTTGGTGTTATATTAAATGTTAAAGAGCCAAAGGAAAGAGAAGCCCTACTTAAGATTATTTCCATATTAAGTTGTTTTATTTTATTTTATTTTTGTTTTCTTTTTTTGGCCTTCAATCTTTTCTACCTCTATTGGGGTTTTTTTAGTATTTTTACAAAAGGAAAAGGATCTATATTTTTTTCCTTGAATTTAGTCAAATATCTAAACTTGTTTGCCAATCCCTAATGCATCATATACATATTAAAGTTCTTTTATAATGGTTGGGAAATGCTCTCAAACTCAAAAATTACTTGTGACTGAGTAAGAATATGTATGGTGGTTTGGACCATGATAATGGTTGGAAAATGAACTGAAAAATTACAGACTTTTTGTTGTTCAATCGTGTAGATTACAAAAGATTAGATTAAGTTACTTTTTATGAATGTAAATTATTATTTATTAAGGGGCAATGATACAATAGATGAAAAAAGAGGACGAAATCATGGGACGAATGACATGACAAGCCATGTCATTAATATATAAATCTTTTAAAAATTTAAATCAAATAATTTTGCTAAGGTGGCATATTACTTTATAATCATCCCGTTTTTTCGTCTTTCTCATCATTATTCTTTATTAAGTTCTTGCGACATTCTAATAAATGATCCTAATTACCATTTATTGAGTTCCCTACATCATTTTAATAAATGATCTTAATTGTATTGAATCTAATAATAATGAATGCTCAATATATAGAAGACTCATTTTCATACTATAAAAAATAAGATAATTATAATATCAACCATTCCAAATTTTATTTGTAAAACAAATACTATGATAAGATTCCTTACATGTTGCATGTTCTTACAACAAACAAATACCATAGAAATAAATCCATGTTCACCATAGAAGACACATATCAAGCAGGCAGCAGCTAATTATTCAAATCAAATTGCAAACAAAACGGATGGCCCCAAAAAAAAAAAGAAAATTTGCAAACAACACGAGCAACATACAGACTTTCTCACACACTGCATTTCTCCAATTAATTAATAGATTGATATTCGCAGAGTTTTTGAGCTTCTTCTGAATTGCAGCACCCCTTCCACTGTCCTTTGTCGATAAGTTTCTACATTGCTACCATCCTCACCAACTTCTCGGGAGAGATAACTGTACATCTGCTCCATTGAACGTGCGAGGACGAGCAGATATGGTAGCAAAAATAATTCATTCTTTTTGTTCCCTTAAAGCCTTTCACCTCCACTTCCTTCACATCTCCCTCCATGTCTTTGTATAAGATCAAGTTCTTAGTCCAACAACCTTCGGCATTAAACCGATATGGAGGCTCATAACGCTAATAATAGGACAATTTGAGAATGACGATGATTTGCATCGGTTGAGAAACGAAACAACTCGTGCAAACCGTGGGCTGAGATTTAAAAACTTAAAATTATTTTATAATTATAATAACTTCTCTCAAAATTAAAATAAAAAATATATATGTTTGGAATTTTTATTTTTTTAAGAATTTGATAAACAAAATTTAAATTTTATATTATTTACTTTTAGAGATAACATAATTTTAAGGTATAGATTCACTGAATAAAATGAATAAGACAAAATTATGTGATAAACAATTATGACAATCAGTATGATGTGAGTCCCACATAATAATTCGGTGACTCTTTTTTCCTTTCTTCCGTTTTATATTTTTCATCTCATTTATCATTTTTTATAATTTTAAGGTAAATGTAGATTAATTTATTCACTGATATTTTCACCATAACCACATAGGAGCATTATTGAACCATTTTAGTTGTTTTTATTTTAACTTTTACATAAATTTTTTTGGGATGTAATTTGCATAAAATTTGATTTAATAATTTTATATAAAAAATAAATGGTAATTGAAAATTTTTTCTCTTCGTATAAGTATAGCGATGTTGAATATTTTTGGTTAAATAAAAAAAATCAATTTTCATTAATTTGCCATATAAAATCAGCTAATTAATTTACATAAAATTGAGTGACTGGAACAACTTAAAAAAATTGAAGAGAACAATAGTAAATAAGTAGGGAGATGCCAATTCAATCACCCTGGTAAAGTAAAAGAACCTTAATTATATTCTCTATATTTCAAAATATTAAATCATTTGATTTTTTTCACATAACTTTAGGTATTATTTTTTTATAGTATATAAATAATAATTAAGATTTTTATTTTTTTCTATATGTAGTTCTTATCATTAGTTTCATTTGATTAAAAAAATTTCAATTATTATTTATATATTATGAAAAAGCATACCTTAAAAGTTATAAATATATATAAAAATATCAAATGACTTGTATTTTAAAAGAAAGAGAACAGTACTATTGATTGCATTAGTTTATGAGATAAAATCGTATAGGAAACACTTTTCTAATTTAAAAAGTATATATATACATATATATATATATATATATGATTTTAATTTTTGTTTTCTTTTTGCTGTAGAAAAGGATAGACTTGAATTGACTTTGACAGGAGGAAATCTAGGTCACTTTGGTGTTATATTAAATGTTGTTGAGAATGACAATTGATACATGCATCCTTTAATTTAACGTATTTTATAATATATTTATTAAAAAATTATTATTTTTAAATTTAAATTTAAATTAAAAAAATTTTACATGTAAAATTTAATAATTGAATTGGTAATTATCAATAAATATGTTAAATCGAAAGATGTATCGATCATTACTTAAATTAAAAAACAAGAAAAAAAGAAAGAGAAACTCTACTTAAGATTATTTCCATATTAAGTTGTTTTATTTTATTTTATTTTTGTTTTCTTTTTTTACTACAATTCCTTTTTTAGCCTTCAATCTCTTTTACTTTTATTTCGGGTTTTTTTTTTCCTTAATATTTTTACAAAAGGAAAAGGATCTATATTTTTTTCCTTGACTTTAGTCAAATATTTAAACTTGTTTACCAATCCCTAATGCATCATATACATAT
>BPVZ01000160.1:468-14341 GCA_020521535.1 Rubroshorea leprosula | reverse complement strand
ATAAAAAAAATTAATTTTCATTAATTTGCCATATAAAATCAGCTAATTAATTTACATAAAATTGAGTGATTAGAATAACTAAAAAAATTGAAAAGAATAATAGTAAATAAGTAGGCATATACCGATTCAATCACTTTGGTAAAGTAAAAGAACCCTTAATTATACTCCTCCTATTTCGAAATATATATTAAATCGTTTGAGTTTTTTCACTTAGCTTTAGATAATATATTTTAATAGTATGCGAATAATAGCTAAGATTTTCATTTTTTTCTTATATGTTCTTATTAATAGTTTCATTTGATTAAAAAAAATTAATTATTATTCATATATTATAAAAGAGTATAAGTTAAAAGTATGTGTAAAAAAAATCAAGCAACTTATATTTTAAAACAGAGAGAGTAGTATTATTGATTGCACATGGGATTATGAGATAAAGTTGTATAGAAAACATTTTTCTAATTTAAAAACAAAATATAATTTTGATTTTTCTTTTCTTTTTGCTAAAAAAAAAAGGGATAGACTTGAATTGACCTTGACAAGAGGAAATCTAGGTCACTTTGGTGTTATATTAAACGTTAAAGAGCAAAAAGGAAAGAGAAGCCTACTTAAGATTATTTCCATATTAAGTTGTTTTGTTTTATTTTTTTTTTGTTTTCTTTTTTTTTTTATTATAATTCTTTTTTTGGCCTTCAATCTTTTCTACTTTTATTGGTTTTTTTTTTCCTTAGTATTTTTACAAAAGGAAAAGGATCTATATTTTTTTCCCTTGAATTTAGTCAAATATCTAAAATTGTTTACCAATCCCTAATGCATCATATACATATTAAAGTTCTTTTATAATGGTTGGGAAATGCCTTCAAACTCAAAAATTACTTGTGACCAAATAAAGATATGAATGGCTCAAACCATGATAATGGTTGGGAAATGAATTGAAAAATTGCAAACTTTTTTTGTTCAATCATAGGTTAGGTTAAATAAGATTAGATTAGGATAGTCTTTATGAATGTAAAATATCATTTATTGAGTCCCCGTGACATTTTAATAAATGATCTTAATTATCATTTATCGAGTTCTGATGTCATTCTAATAAATGATCTTGATTGTAAAAAGTCTAATTAATAATAATGAATGTCCTAAACATATAAAAGACTTAATTTCAGACTGTAAAAAATAATATAGTTATAATATCAACGATTCCAAATTTTATTTGTAAAACAAATACTATGATAAAATTCATTACATGTTGCACGTTCTTACAACAAACATATAGTATAGAAATAAATCCAAGTTCACCATAGGACACATATGGCCAGGGGTGGAGGCAGAAATTTTTTTCGGGGAGGCAAAATATTAAAATTTTCAAAGTTCAGGGGAGACTAAATAATTTTTCATATGCGCCCCTCTCGCACCCCTGGTTCGGCCACTGCATGTGGCTGCAGATAATTATTGAAATCAAATTGCAAACAACACGAGCAACACAGACACTCACACACTGCATTTCCCCAGTTAAATTAATTGACTGATATTCGCAGAGTTTTTGAGCTCCTCCTGAATTTCATCACCCCTTCCACCGTCCTTTGTCGATAAGTTTCTACATTGCTACCATCCTCACCAACTTCTCTCGAGAGATAAATGTGCATCTGCTCCATTGAACGTGCGAGGACGAGCAGATATTGTAGCACAAATAATTCATTCTTTGTTCCCTTAAAGCCTTTCACCTCCGCTTCCTTCACATCTATCTCTATGTCTTTGTATAAGATCAAGTTCTTAGTCCAACAACCTTCAGGATTAAACCGATATCGAGGCTCATAACGCTAATTAACCAATAAAACAGACGTAATTAGTGTAAAAAAAAGGGATTAATATTGTTATATATTTAAGATGAATTAAGATTGTATGGACTTACACGGAGGACTTTTAAAGGGCCAATTTCAATTGTAAGTTTCTCAAGAGGTGTAAAACTCTCCAGCAGGTATTTGATTCCAGGGAACTCATTAGCATGTAATGCAGTCTTCAAAATTAGATGTTTGGTTTCGAGGTCGCCTTCCCCGCAATATTGTGGATCATTCCCATGAGTAATTACCTATATATATATATATATATATATATATAAACAACAATCATAACATTATAAAATTGCATCAATTATTTCAAAATCAATTTTCAAACTTTGGACTGGATTGATTTTATTACTGACCTGAAGTAAGTAACTATCAACGGTAAGGACCTTGGCAGAGTCAAGCTGTTCAAGGAGATCAGAAAGGAGATCACCTAGTCTTTCAAATTCCTCCTCTAACCCAAAATCTAGTTCTGCCTCTTGGATACACTTCTGGCCTTCTATATGGAATTCTCCTACTTTACCTGAATATTTGAAGATTTGAAGCTGTGGTCCATCAATAGAGATGGAGGTGTTAAAAACGAAACTGCATCTGTCCACCACCAACTTTTTTAGCCTTGAATTTGGATTACTGACTTCGAGTTCATACATACCGGTACACTTTATCAGGGTTAGACTTTCGAGCAGAGGGCAGTTGTTCACCAGAGTCTGTATGTCGTACCCCCTCAGTTCAATCCAACTAAGGGAAAGATCCTTGAGGGAACCAAATTTAAACACTGACATACGAAGCTTGCATGAAGCAAGCTTCAAAGACTCGAGAAATTGGTGCTTGTAAAATTTGGATGGTAAATCAAAGATGGCTGGATGTTCCTCGATATCACAATCATCCCATTGTGGATCAGAAAAATCCAGAGTTAGGTTCTTAGAGTTGTGGTCGAGGGCAAATATGATGATGTCGTGGATGTCAGTAAGGAATTCCCCGGGATCAGAGCAAGTGAGGATGAAGTTTTGGATGGAGGATTCTTGGAAATTCAAGATCCATTTTTTAGCAAATTCAATGAAAACCCTTCTCTGATTCCCTCTTTTTTCTTCAGATTCTTGGGAATTCACGAAGAAATTTTCATTGAACTCTATGTTTTTGGTAGAATGCCAAATATGAGACCACTGCTTAGATAAGACAGATGTTCTTGCAGCTTGCTTGAACGGTAAGAGAGAGACAATGATAAAGAGGAGGGAGTCTGTTAACTTCGAGAAGTAATTACTGTATTGAATCTTTTGCTTTTTTTTCATGGCTGTGATTGTGAAGGAGAAGAATTTGTTTGGGAGATGGGAAAGTTGCAAGAATATGTATTAATGAGATTTGAAAATGAGAGTTTGTGGCTGTTGATGAATGAAACTTGTCTATTGTAACTCTAAATTTATAATAACTCTCAAAGTCTAAATAAAAAAATTGATTTTAATTTTATTTTGCAGTCCGTCTTGTATAACACTTTTTTAACAAAAGAAAAAACTATAAAGGTTTGGTATATTATCTTTTTTGGTAATGAGTTGTTATATTAGTAAAAGTTAAGTACTGAGCAAGAAAAGAGAGCTGGTAGCATTGTGGTTGGTAAAGATTATTGCCATGTTCGGGCTTTTTTTTATTTTTTTTTATTTTGGATTTGTTTATTATGTGTTCTTAAAGTATATGTTAAAAATATATTTATTATATTTTTTTATCATTAATTTATATAAAAAATAATTAAAGTAAACTTTGTTTTTAACATTAATGTTATGTGAAATATTTTAACAATTAATAAAATTAAAATCAATTTTTAATTTTTCCATACAAATTAATGATAAAAAAGTGCACCTTTAACTCATACTGTAAGGATACATTTTGAAAAATTCCTTTCACTTTTTATGGTAAGATTATTGCCCTTTTTTAAACATAAAGATTATTGTCATGTTAAGATTTAATAATTCGTAAACGAGTCTTTTTACCTATACTTTAAGAGTACAAGTTAATGGTATAAATTAATAGCATAACTAATATATTTTTTAGTTTTAAATTTATACAAAGAAATGCAAAAATTAGCATTAATTTTAATACTAATGCCACCTAGAAGATTTTAAATAGACAATTAATAAATTAAATGTTAATTTATATATTTTTAATACAAATTAATTACCTAAAAGTATATTAATTACACCTTAACTTGGACTACAAGTTGCAAAAAAATTTTGTAAATTGATAAGAATGAATACACGTAGCAATGTAGGCTACTATATTGAGATGGTTAAACTCTTAATTGGGTCCCTCAATTATTATATAGGTTTTTGATTTGGTCTCTGAATTAAAAAAATCTTTAATTTGGTATCTACTGTTTGTTAATTTGGCTTCAAATTGGTTTTTCTGTACAAAAGTAGATGATGTGTCTCATTATTAATATAACACGTGATCATTAAGTAATAGTTTTCTGCTATTAAGTAACAAACACATCAGTTGTTTTTTAACGAAGAGACTAACTTGAAGTCAAATTGATAAATAGTAAAGATTGCATTAAAGAATTTTTTAGTTTAGAGACCAAATTGAGAACCCATAATAGTTCAAGGATCAAATTGAGAGTTTAACCAATTAAAATTAAAGGGGCGTTTGTTTTACCATCTTAAAAACAACTATTAACTGTTAATTGTAATTAAACAGATTTAGATATTTTGAATTATAAAAAAATATCAATTATTAATTATTAGTTGTACCTAAATAGTTAATTCAAATACCTGAGAAAGAATAGAATGCTAGTTGCCATTTGATAAAAATTTTGAATAAAAATCTGTATATGTTACGTTAGACGTAAAAGGAAAAAAGAAAGCCCATTGCCTTGCCATTGCTTGCGATTACTGACAGATTTTTATGAGAAAAGAGTTGTCGCCTTATCAGTTATTTGCGAAGGCTACACATTTTCAGAGAGATGCTTGAATAACAGTTAAAGAATTCTAGCATTTCCCTGTGTGGCCGCAATAGTGGTCACGTTTCTTCAAAATGATAAGCAAGTGGAATGTATTTTCGTTTATAAATCGAGTTTCAAACTCAACTTTTCTCAAATAGATACTGATCTGATACTATATTTCTTTTTATCCAAAAAAACAAAAAAAAAAAGTATTCTATAGCAGAAGTTTCGAAAAAACAAAGATAGAGCATAGGCATCCGGTGCATACGATTTTAATTTTAATTTTGTTGAATTTGCCAGTGATTTGTTAATTTTTTGAAACGAGTATAAAGCAACATTAAACAGATAAATACATATAATATTATATATAAAATTTTGAATAAAAAAATTAAATATTTCATATTATAAATTTATAATATTATGTAATATTGTAACTGTAATATTTTCGTTAAATTTTTTCCTTACCTTTTGATTCAGACTTGAACTTTAGACTTCCAACCGTAAAGAGGGTAATAAACATGCGAGAGTGGACAACACATGGACTCAACTGGACAAACTATTGTCATTGTACAAGAAACTTCTCCAATCCAACATGAGGTAAAACAGAAGTTACAATTCGATTCTCCATATCTTGTGACAAACAGAATGCAGAAAACAAAAGTACTCGGTTTTCCAGCACAGGCTTGATAGACAAGAACATTTTGCAACAGCCCTGCAACAGCGATCACTCTGCGGAGTTCTCGTGCAATAGTACATACTCTCGGCTGCAAAAAAACAGAAAAAAAGATGGATTTTATAGCTTTCAATAGCAAGCAGCAGAACTAGCAAAAGACAACCTTCAATCATACATAATTCCCCCATTAGAAATGAGCAGAAGTGAGAAATCAAGGGTTCGGTTCGGTTTGGCAGCAAGAGGATTAAAGGAGGTTCAAACAAGCTAAGGTTGATTGCTTCATTCAGTCTCAAGTGTTAAAAATTGTTATAATCTTTTCTGAAAATAGATCTCTACTAAAATAAAGCATCGACGTGTATATCTCTAAGAATCTTCCCTGTAAGCACTTGATGTTGGTGATGGGAGACAACTAGACCAGACTACCATTTACTGATAAAAGACTAATATAACAACACAATAAGAATTTTCTTGAATTCTAATATCCAGGTCACATCACAATAAGATCTCTAAGAATTTTCTCAAGTGCTAATTGCCACCAACAGTTCAAATATCTCTATTCAAAAAAAGAAAAATAAATAAACCTATAACATGCAATGCAGTCAGAAAAGTCACCAATTTGCCAACAAAAATCAAAGTAAAGGGTGAAGAGAACTGAATCACGATCCATGTAACCGATAAAGTATGCACCAATATTGATTAGAGCCCTACCTACTATTACCAAATTTAACGGTGTCTTTTTCAAATAGTTCATAATAGCGTTGGGGTTCAACAGGAGTGTCCTGCGAGTGCAAAAGGAAATGTTAGATGAATTTACTGGGATCATTCCATACAGAGACACAATATATTGAGATGAATAGCTTACATTAAGGAATGTTTTATTAGTGCTTCCAAGGTCCATTAAGTAAGGCCTACAAAAGGCAAGTGCAAAACAAATCAGATATGAATTCAGGATAAGAGCTTCCAAACAACCAAAGTTCAGCTTAGTCCTACCTTACTTGCTTGGATAATGTACCATCAGGTTGCTCCTTTTCTACTTGCCTGGTAAAGCATGCAGAACAATCAAATTAAACTGAATCCAGAACACACAACAAACCAAAACTGCTGGTATAACTATACCGGAATTGGATGACAGCATGCTGCTTGCTGCATGATGGATGATCTGTAGGAATGTCTGCTACTCGCCTTTCCCTCCCAAACAGGTAACAGCTTTGACGATGTATATAAAGAGGCTCTGTTAACAAGGAGAACTTCTTAGTAATTAATGATAGACCAGGGGAATAAATTACAAGCTTTATTCAACAATCAGTCAACCTTTCTAACCAACAAGAATTATCAACATAATTAGAACAAGCTCTATTAAGAAAGTCCTGGCGCATTTCAAATGCTTTAAAAGTGCACCATTGGATCATATAGAAAGTGTTGAATTAGCCAGAAGCCTGTATAAAAGATATGAGAAATAAAATGCTACAAGCATGCCATTAATCTTTCAATGGAAGAAAGCATAGAAAACTTATAGAATGAAATTACACAACTTAAAGAAATTCATGCCCATAAATACAAGGATTTCTCAGAGAAATGAACCAAAAGAAAAAAAAAAATTATCTTAGACTGACCATTCAACACTTCACCAGCCTTGAAAACATAAAGCCGCCATCTTATATCAGGTTTTCGAGCCTCAGGGGGTTCAGTGAATAGCAAAGTCACACCTACAAATGCAATCAACATAAAAATGAACAATAAAATGGACAACAATAATGATGATACCAAAGATGATAATACATCACAACAGGACAGGTAATGACCTATGAACAAAACCCCCCAACAAATTTCTTTGCAACAGCATACAGACCGGGTTAAGTTAATTTAAGCCCAATTAGATATCAAAAACATGACACAGGCAAAAACATGAACAGGTCCATGCCTTTCTTGGTTAGAATTTTTTTAAAAATAAATTATAAGAGATATCCATCCATCTACGAGCAAGGAAACAAACAAATGTCTTGTTTTCAGGCTAAACCATGAAAGACAAATATTGTCTAAATTAAAGGGAATAAAATGTTACCTCTAACCCTATTGGTTTCTGCAGCTAGCTTCCCAGATAACTCAAAAGTAGGTTTTTGCTGCAAGTTCAACACAAACCAAAGAAGACAAAAATTAAAAATGATGCTAGCCCAAATAAAATATGTACACAACTAATGTTGATTCAGCATTAAGAACTAAAGAACAAGCCATTGTCACCTTTTCTTTTGTTTCCAAGGCCTCCTCAGCAGCCTTCATTTGAGACACTGAATCATTTTCTCCATTCCTGTTAAGTAAAGCAAAGCAATGTGTTAATATAAACTTTATTAAAGCTCCAAAAAATGAAAAAGTGAATCTACCATGGTATAGTAGAAATATTCAAAGGAAAGAGAATTCATCTCTAGTGTATACGGAAAAGTTGATTATTAAACTAATAAAAATTCATCTCTAGTGTATATGGAAAAGTTGATTATTAAACTAATAAAAAAAATCCCTAAAACAGCAAGAGATACCCTAAATTAACTGGCATTTAATTATGTTAATACAACATAAAATTATCAACAAGCATCATGGAGTAGAAAGTAAATTACCCACTTTGAATAGAAAGTTTACTTTGCTAAATTGGTGAAACCATGAAATGATATTCCTAAATATTTATTAACAGTTTCATTACTTACGATCTCCATTTTTTTCCAACAGATTCTTTTTCACAATAGAAGGTTAAGGAGGGAAAGGGAATTTTAGAGTATTACTTAGGTAAGATGTTTGATAAAGTTTATTACATTGAAAAAAGAATTATATCATGCTGAATTTACCATACTTCCCTTGCTAAAGCTTAAAAGGATAATCTAAGAATCACTTTACCTCTGTGCAGCACCCCTTGAGTTTGTCTCCTGAAACAATGAAGTTATGTCAGACACAATACACACTGATAGGCAATAGCCACATTATACACCTAAATTATGTATAATACATTCATTACATACATGCAATGAGTAACATTACAAAAATACAATATGTACATTACATGCATACAACAGACATGTTACATACAATACCTACATTCCGAGACAATAAGCGAATTACATACATGTATGAATCTTCAACATTTCTAGACCCCAGATATATTCTACATTAAGTATAATATTGTAGAGTGAATCTCGATAAAACTAGAGTTGCAATCCCACATTTGACTAGCATAGCCATAGAAGACATGAATAGCAATACCAAAACTCTCCAACCTATTAACCAATTAAGCACATAAACATGTTTGACAAGCACATAGGAAACAAAACGCCACATCCAATTCCAGTTCAAACCAACCTCCAAAATCCTTTCAGATCCTAGCATTTTGACATTCTAGAATCCCACCACACCCCCCCCCCCCAAAAAAAAAAAGGATGACAGTTACCTACTACAAATTCCTAATAGTGCTGCCTGCATATCTAAGTAGCAAACAAACTTTTATATAGCTTTTTCAAACTGGGAACCAACAAGAACTAGTTCTTATTGCAGTAGCTCAACACATGCCCAATAATAGTTCTTGAAACTCATGAAAATTATGAAAAATGCAGAAACAGGACAGAATATAAAATTAGACAACAAGTTTTAAGAGTGGGTATCACCAGACACCTCATCGCGGGCTTTGGATTCAGATGCTAGAGGTGAGCGAGATCTATGCCTGCTTCTGTGGTGGCGATCAGATGGAGAAGTAGAGTGCTCACGTCTTCCTTTAGAGGACATGCTATTGGTATCATCTCTTCCTGACCTTCTCTCCCTCCTCTCAGCTCCACTTTCCCTCTCCAAACCCCTTTCCCTTTCTGAGTTCCTTTCCTTATGTGTACTCTTCTCACCTCCCCTGCTATGATTTTTCTCATGCTCCCTCTCTTTGACTTTCTCAGCCTCCTTTTCAGATTGGGCTCTCCTCAACCGCTTTGTCTGAGGAGATGGGGAGTGTGAAATAGGGGAGTCAGAATTGGAACGCTTTGGAGACCTTGCACGAGTAGAATATTTCTCTCTATCTGGAGAGTCACCTCTATAGGAGCTCTTGTGCTGAGAAGATGACTTCTCTCTTGGTGGGGAGCTATCCTTTCGTGAGCTCTTGTGCTGAGAAGGTGACTTCTCTCTTGGGGGGGAGCTATCCCTACGTGTATTCTTGTACCGAGAAGGTGACTTCTCTCTTGGTGGGGAGCTATCCTTACGTGAGCTCCTGTGCCTGGCAGGAGATCTTTCTCTACGAGATGGGCTCCTCCTTGAAGGAGATCGCCGCCCCCTAACAGGAGACTCTGAATGGTAGGACACATCGTGTCCCATTCTCAATGCACTTAAGGACCACTGCAATTTCAGTTCAAAAACAGCAGTCAAAAGAGGGTTTAATGATAACAAGGAAAGATCAATTTCAATTCAGAACTAATACCTACTAAGAAAATGAGTTGATTGAAGAGCTTCAAGTCTATGAATAAAGGATAGGAGTGCCACTAATTCAGCTTAACAACAATAGAAACAATTATCCGAGCTATTTAAAAGTGAAAAAAAGAACACTGCAAAGAGCATCCCTCCACATGGAATTACAGGAAAAGAGACTCAAGTAAGTCAATAGGCAAAAGAACAGAGGCTAAAAACCTTCTAAAACCCTAAACTTTCTTTCAATGATGTTAAGTACATAAACATATAAATTCAGTCATGCAGTTAAAAACCCAATAAATTCCTTTCATATGTCATTAATAAGGTTTAAATCGAGCTTAATAAGGGATAGCTAAACCAAATCAATAAATGGGTGACATACCTGCAAAAATCAGAACTTTCACTTCCTCGTGCTCCCCGAACTTCTGCTACTTCTGGATCCTCCTCGAATGTTTATGCTAATTTCTTTTCCAGACTTCTCTCAGTTTCCACTATTACCCGATTCTTCCTTCCCTTCCTCCGGCACCCTTCCCTCCTCTCCGGCGAGCTAGCGCCTTCTCCTCCACTTCAGATATTCGCCTCGCTTCACCCTTCTCCTTTTATTTACTTCTGTTGCCATAAACAAGACACGGTTGAGCTGGGCCATTTTCTTGGGTTGAAATAGAGGCCGAATATATTGGGCCAGATTTTTTTTTTTTACAAAGTTTTACTCAAGGTTGGGGGGCTTTTATAATTTGGGCCAATTGGGCTTGACTTAAAAATTTAAGCTTAGACTTCAAATAATTTTTTCTGTTTTAAACTCTTTTTCCATATTGAAAAATGAATTCACAATGGCATGTAAATCTTAAAGAAATTTAGATTTCTTTTTAGTATAGTTGTAGTTTTTGATTTGTGGTTTTACTTATTAAAATTTGAACGGTTAAAGTTAGCAACTGGAAATTGAAATTAAAAATTAAAAATGTTAACTTATTGATTATAAATTTTTAGAATTAATACCTAAAATTTAAAGTTTAATTAATTTATAAAACTTGTTAATTTTAATTAAGGGTTTCTAAAATTTTTAAAATCAAAATGAGAAAAGGACAACTATAATAAATGGTGTTTTAATTTAAATATAATAGTTTAATGTGAATGACACATCTTAACATTGTCTTGTATGTCAATGAGTTGCAATTATTTTTATACAGTATTGTATGTAAAGGGTTAGTGATTATTCACCTCACATCTTAAACGTTAAAAGAAAAATTATCTTAAAATTATCTTAAAATTATATCGTTTCAATAAAATATTACAAAAAAATAAAAAAAAATACTTTAATTCATACTTTAAAAATAAAATATTTTAGTTTTTATTAATTTGAGTTTATTGGAATGATGTAATTTTGAAATAATTTTCCTCTTAATCTTTAGAGGTAAGACAGATAGATATTATTTCTTATCTAAAAATATAAATTTAAAATTCTTAATTAACTTTAATTAATTTTTTATAAGGCGGTGTTATAGGGACAACTTTTTTATATTATTTTTTGATACACTTTTCATGTATCATTAAATGAGTTGATGCATTTAATATCAAAAGTCTCATATAAATTAAAAGAATCAATTATTTAAATAACACGTTAAGTTATATTAAAAAAATAATATAACAAGATTATCTCAAAATCTTTTCCTTTTTTTATACTAAGATAATAAAAGACCTTTAATTACAGTGACATCATACATAGACAAATAAAGAAAAAAAAATCACAACTAACCCAAATTATATGAAAAATCACACCCTTAGGGATCTGAACTTTTGTACTGTTTATTAATTAAGGATGTCAACATTTTTTGTTACTAATCAAGGTTGCTAACTTTGAAAAGTCACTAATTAAGGATGGTTTTCTTATGAGATTATTCATATTAGTATTCAAGGATTTATAAGATGTTAGTGATGACATGGCAAATGGACTTCATCAATGGAGCTATATGAATTGCTGACATGTTTAAAAAAAAAAACCCAAACAATATTTATGTAGGTACAAAATAATTAAACTAAGCATAAAAAGTGTCAATATGGAAGACTATTTTTGAGCAAGCATGTTAAAGGCCCACCACCAAAAATGTTTTACATACTCTACCTTACCTCCATACATCCAGAGCAATTGCTAAAGAACTATCAACAAATTAAAATCCAACAAAAGCCAATGATAAAGACCCACAAATAACGGTTTAGCCAAAAAAAAAAAGAAAAGAAAAGACAACCTTAATCTCCTCAAAGCATGTTTGATTAAATGAATAATGGTTAAATAGAAATCTTGTACTTCAAGAGTCAAAATTGTCTACTCTTTCAACATCAAATTGTAGAAGCAAACCAGAGTGAGGATTCTCATCGTTCAATTATGCCTTTTACTTTCTTTTAGCATGAATTAAAAATAAAGTAAGATTCTTTCTCAATTACTTAGATTTAACATATAATTTATGCCGGCACTTTTCTTTTTTAAGTTTAATTCTTTTTGTGTCCACATAAGTAGTGATTAAACCCATTTTTAAACATGTTAGCAATCCATATGGTTCGAATAACTGAGTCCATTTTCTACATCACCACTAACATCTAATAAATGGTTGATTAGTAATCTTTGAAAACTAATCATCTTTTAATTTGTAACTTCACAAATCTCGCAACCTTGATTAGTAAGAAAAAAATGTTGACATCCTTAATTAGTAAAAGTATGGAAGTTCACATCCTTAATGTTCTCAATTTCATTTTTATTTTTACAAATATTCCAAATTTGGTAAGAGAGAGAAGTAATGCCCGAAAATTAAAAATATCCTACATGAGATACCAAATTTACCAAGTCCTTATAAATCCAGGTCAATTCTGACAAGGCCCAATTGGGCCCATGTTACATGTCCCCTTCACTTATCCTCGGCTAAAATACCTAAATTCATTCTCAAAGTATAATAATAAGAATGAATTCATCCTAAATAAAAAATAAAAATAAATCCACTTATAAAATTTTTGATTTTGGCAAATCACGTTAAATTTAAATTTAACGTGTGATATCATCTAATGTTAATAATTTTTTAATTTGTTATATCATTAATAATGGATTACTGACATTAGATGACGTCAAATGAATGGATTACTAATATAAAATGATCTTACGCGTTAAATTTAGGTTGATTTGTTAAAATTAAAAGCTTTATGAGTGTATTTGTCTCTATTTATTTCTGTTTAAGGGTGAATTTGTCCCTATTACTATACTTTGGAGGTAAATTTATGTATTCTCCCAAAGTATGAACTATTTTAAATTCGGACCCCAAAATTTGTAAGCAAATATATCAGAAAATCCCTCTTTCTGCCAATCCCTCTTTCTTCCCTTTTCTTACTTTTCTAATGGCCACCGCCGCCTCCTCCATAAACTCCGCCACTTGCAGACTTGGGAAGCCGCTATCCCCGCCTTGCTCACCTAAACTTCTGCCATTCCGATTCACCAGAACTGTAGCTCTTCCAATCTCCAAGTTCTCTTCTTCTTCTTCTTCTTCTTCCATTTCTTGTACCCTTACCAAAGATCCTGCTCCCGTTGTCGAGATGGAGGCGGAAGGGTGGCTACGTCCGGATTCGTTTGGACGGTTCGGAAAATTTGGGGGGAAGTATGTTCCGGAAACTTTAATGTATGCTCTATCTGAGCTGGAGTCAGCATTCCTAGCCCTCTCCAAAGATGAGGATTTCCAGGTTATTCATTTCTCCTAAGAAAGTCTATTTTCTTTTTTATATAGAGTTGGATTTAAGTTAAAACATGGAATTATGACAGAAAGAAGCAATCTTTAGCATTTGTACCTCTGGGATGTTTGCTCGGTGCTGATATTTTCGATCACAGAAATTTGCCCATTAAGATTTAGCAGACTTACAAACAGTTGTGGATTAGGAGAAATGGTGATATGCATGTACATTTTCATTTGAATTACTAATTTTCAGCTAATATTGATGATTGCAGAAAGAACTAGCTGGGATTTTGAAGGACTATGT
>BPVZ01000159.1:502404-523314 GCA_020521535.1 Rubroshorea leprosula | reverse complement strand
GAGATGCAAAATGCAAAATTATGGAAGCAATATATATAGTGGTTTAATCCTAAATTTATTAAAATATGAGGGTAAAATAAGTATAATAAGTCAATTTCATTCAAAGGAAACGAGAAGCACCCACAAAAGTTGCAATTTCTTGCTTTCGGAATTTTCAAAGGATGGAAGCTGGCTGGAGATTCTCACCAGTTGAAGGCAATATGAGAAGTAGGGGTGTCTGGTGCAGCTGGACCTTTTGGACTTCAAAAGGTCTTTCGACCAGCTGCACCAAACACCCACTAATTCACCTTGACAAGCATGAGGCCATAACCAGATAAAGAAATCTGAAATTCTAGTCAAGACGCAATGAAGCATGAAATAGAACAGATGACAAGCCACAATCTCTTCTATCAATTTGACAGCCAGGGTTCTGCAGCTTTTATTTTGGTTCACAAGGCATTAATAAATTGTTAAATTCTAAGTACTTTAATCAAGTTCTTAATCAAATGATGAATAACTGAATAATGAAAAAGGTTCCTTTTGAAACAAATCCAGGAAAGTTTGTAATCATTCTTTATAGTTTAATAGAGATCTAGCAAATGGAATTATGATATGATGAAGGCAGATAAAATTACCTTCTAATTTTGCACAGGTTCCCCAAATGTAATTGCTGACAAGAATCAAACCAACAAATACAAGAAGAGGAACTGAAATTATTGTGATTCTCGGTAATTTAACCTCAAGGATGGATTGTAATGTCAGATCCTGCCCACCATCATGAAACTGTTTAAAATCAATCAGATCACCAAACCAAATGGCACAACCACTACCTTTTCCTCTGATATCTCAGTATGTGTAGGCCATACAAGAGCAGTTCTGCAAGCATTTACTTCTGCATTCCTTGAGATCCATGATTTTATTCACCAAAGAGTAAGTTGTATCTGGCAATTTATTATGAATAAATTTAATAAATTAATCTCCATTCTCACAATCAAATAAGGGTTATTCCGTGTACACCTTTTGTGGTGATATAGGGTTGAATCCTTTCAAACATTGACAAAGTGGCAACTTGGTATTGTCACAAGTCCCATACACACCACAATGTCCATAGTTGTTGCAGATGCCCCTTGGCAGATAGAAATATAGGATCCGGTTTCTAGTTTCTTCATTCCATATCAAGCACAGACCCAAATATTAGTTTGGTTTATAACAAACCTTTTGATCACTGATCTTTGATGTTATAACTGAAGTATATATCCTCCTCATTTGAAACAAATTTCAACTCAAAAACTGTAAAAGAACTTGATTTGGCCTCACCATTATATCTGAGACCATTCCAAGGTCCTGATGGGAAATACTTTTTGGAACCCTTCAGCATAATAAGTTCTGGGTAATTATTTAGTGCTAGCCCCAAAGTAAAGTCTCCAGAAGATGGATCATCTGGGCTCTTCCATGCTGATTCCTGTCAGTGAAGACCAGTTCTCATGTTTCACCCAAGCTTCATCCCTGGTAGTTACTTGTCAGTTGGATAGTCAAAGCTCTGCCACAAAAATATTTCTGAGTTGCCATCTTTTTCATCACTCAGGACAAGATTTCTAGAATCTAATAGTTGTATGACTAGATTTTGAGCTTTTTTGTTTGAGTTTGATGACCAAAGAATAGTCTTGTTTTGACTGGTAACAAAAAGATTGCCTGTGCTGTTTATCATCAGCAAACCAGATAAATCCACAATTGGATTGTGCTGATTTGCAACCCACACCACAGTTCTGATTGGGATATTCTTGTACCAAATTCCCAAATAATGGCCCTTAAAGATTCTGGGACTGAAGAAGCCCAGTTCAAGGCCTCCATCTATAGAAACTCAGGTCCTGCCATCACTAATAGATTGGGATGAGGTGATGATATTGGTTTCATCTGAAAATCTAAAGAAGAAAAATACTAAAATGGAGTACACGTACTTGTAAAATAGAATGCCTATCTATTTCCTAGGTCTCACAACCTGAAGATATACCCTCTATACTATTATTAAAAAGACAATGATCTTAGAATACATATATAATCTCGAATGCATGTCTTCTCTGCGAAGATTGCAAACTTTTCCTTGTTAGTTAGTGAATGCAAACTTTTTCAGTAATGACATGCAGGTATCCTATGATCAAAAGTTGTGCACTGTTGCAAGGAGATATGACTTATTTTACAGGCAACATACGCCAGCCACAACAGCAAAAGATGACGATGGCATGTGAATACCATCAAGGATTGAAAAATGATCCATTCTACAGTTAACACAGATCATAATCAAATCACAAAGAAACCTATTTCCTTTCTAGTTTTGACCATCAAAGGCTTCAAACAAGACACTCTTTACACAATTTATGATTCTAAGAGTGCGCATCTAAAATACTTCATCAAACAAAGAATTTTAGAGAAGAGCATCATCTGGTGTTATCAAGACTAGGAATCAACCACCTTTTTAAAAATTTTAATTTTTCTTCTTTATTTTTATCACAACCAATGAACAAAATCATTTCCAGTCATCTGACAGAAAAATTACATGGCTCCTAAAGCAGGAAGCTTTGGTTCTATCATTTATTGGCCACCATATGGAATTGAAATTACTCACACATGACAAATTAGTATAAAGGAAAATTTGAGATTAATATAAAAAACCTGGTCATTAACTTGAGTATGTGAAAATGAAATACCTCTTGATCACAACTCAGGAGTCAGATTGCAATACAATTCAGATGTTCTTCACCAAACTAACCAGATTAAAGGGAAGTTCATCATACTTCTGAGTTCCAATGAAGATTGCTTCTCTATGGATGTTTAAATCAAGGTTAATAAGGAAAACCCAGAACAAAACAGTAATCTCATTTGTTGAAGACGATAATTCAGTTAAAATTAATCCTTTCTGTATATTCCATCAATTTCATTACATTCCCAGAAAAATTGTAAGACAAATGGAGAAAAATGCATGGTCAAAATCATTAGTAATCATCCTTGAGTTCCTGTTCAAAAGCTTCTTGGAACACAAACCGGGAAGCCTCCATCAACTCAGGACTCAACCGGAACATCAAAACGCAAAACTCCATCTGAATAAGCACGCCGTCCCCGTCTAAATCCCCTTCTTTCAACATGGACCGGAGGTCATCATCGGTCAAATCCTGCAAACCGAGAAGAGCAGAGTTCCTCTTTAGACTTTCAAAAGTGATGACCTCTTCTTGCCGTCAACCAGCAAGTTGAACCCATTGCACAGCTCCCCGATCAGGCCGTCACCGCCGAGTTTGTCCGCCACGAGGGGCAAGAAATGGTTCTGTGAAGAGTAAGGGGGCAACTTAGTGCAGGTTAAACCAACCCAACCCAATCCAATCCGTTGGGTTAGATTGGATTCTTAAAAGTTTGGTGTCACATTGATTGGATTTCCATTAATTCACAATAAAATGGTTTGGGTTAGATGAAAATTATAGTAAATTGCAAAAATTATGATAAAAATTTTAAACGTAATATAATTAAAAAATTTTAAAAGCTGAAGCAGCACCATCGCGGTATTGCGACTCAGTTTCTCCGCTCATCCTTTCTCTGCTTTTCTTAAATTTAATATTTAAATATTAAATTTATAATCATTTGACACCCTTTAGCAATGGAGGAGAAATTTAATTTGGCTACTAAACTTTATAACTGTCTTTATCACATGTTTTTATGGACTATTCATGACCAACAAACAAGAGGAAACCTTCCATTTTCTGAGAAAGATTCTCTTGAACCATCAGGAACCTACTTCATCTCCCTCAGTTATCATCATCCTTCATGATTTCATATAAGAGCCCCACCCCCATACCCCAGAGTGGTAATTTGGCTTTTGCTTAAAGGTTCCTGTACCCTCTGTCACCCCATAATGTTCAATCTCATTGCCTTGCCCCAAAAGCTATAAATTTGACTAACTGTCTACCTTGCTTACCCCTAATTGATATTGCCTGCATCATTGAAAATAAAGACAGATAACAAACAAAAGTGCTCCTGTTTTGTTTACATGATGTATCATGTACGTCTCTTTTGTTATACCTAGCTACTCTCTTGGACTAATTGTGTGGAAATGAATTCAGAGTATGTTTATACATGGGGTTTTTGAAAAAGGGGGAAAGTGGGAGGTTTGTGAACGTGGAATAAAGGGAATGAAAGCTGTTTCTCACCCACTTTTTAACCTTTTTGGTTGTATCCAGTTTCCCTTCTTAGTGGGCATTGAATGCTAATTTCAACCTGGAAAATGTTGTCACTATTACAAAACAATCCTCAACTGTTTAACTTCAGAAGAATTGATACTATATTCAGCTGATTTGTTGTACCAAAAACCGATCCTTTCTTGATGTTTCTGGCAAATCTCTGCTCAATCTTCTGTATGCCAATAGTTTGTGCTTAGCATTAAGTATCCGCATCCCCACCCAAAAGTTCCATTCCTGGCCTGCTCTAGGTGATCCAAGTCACCATGTTCATAGTAAACATGGAACAAGGCTAATGGAATTAAAATTTCATAATCTGTTATTAGAATTTCTGAGTTGTGCACAAAATTAGTCGACATGTGAATTTTAAGGGTATATATGTTTCTGCATTGGGATTCAAATGTCTTAAGGTTCATTAGGGTTGAAATTACAGAAACATAAGGTACAAAATGTATAGATACAACTATATAATCCTCTATTGAAGGATAGAGGATTATCATCGAGCCTGCAAGAGTGAGATGGTAAGATTGTTTACTGACGTCGAGTTATGCTTGCTCAATGAAGCATCTGTTTCAAGTGATGTATTTTCGAGCAAGAAACCAGGTTCTTTCGGCTGAGGCAATTCTATCTCACTTCCCAACATAAGCAACACAGATGACATGGTTGGCCTGTCCTCAGGAATCTGTTGTACACATAAAAGACTGATTGAGAGTAAGACTCTCCTAAGAATTGATCAACAAGTTCTAAAGGGTTACCTCCTTTCCATAAGCTCCATGCCTAAAGCATATTAAAGCCTTTGCATCATTTTTCAGTTCAAAAGAATATAAAGGAAGCCAAAGAATGATTAACTACGCTTACATGTCCAATGAGGTTAATGCTATGATCTGAATGGTACATTCCTCTATTTTTAGTCCCACTTACTATCTCCATCAACAATACACCAAAGCTAAAGACATCTGATTTTACTGAGAAAAACCCATCAACAGCATATTCTGGTGCCATATGACCATTGCAGAAAATTGTTCAAAAAAGAATACAATGATGTGGATTTAGAGATAAAGCCATGAAGAATTGAAGGGTATTTGGTAAAGCAATACTTACTAAGTTCCAACAAGTCAGTTAGTGTTTCCTTCAGTCTGGTTTCCACCACAAGTTTTGGCCATGCCAAAATCTGAAATTTTAGGATTCATCTCACTGTCAAGAAGAACGTTACTAGCTTTGAGATCTCCATGTATGATCCACAGCCTAAAGTCTTGGTGAAGGTAGAGAAGCCCCCTAGCAATCCCACAGATAATCTGGAAACGCTTGGGCCAATTTAGTTCTTTACGCCTTCTTTGATCTGGAAAACATTAATGTGTCCATAATAACTTAGTATCCTACTTGTCTAAAATGTATGACACAGCAATAAACACAACTACATTGGTTTAAGTTAGAAATAAATTAAATTTCTTAAAGGACTTCAAACCAAAAATGAATGAGTCAAGGCTTCTGTTAGGCATGTATTCATAAACCAGCAATTTCTCCTCTCCTTCAATACAACATCCAAGAAGCCTAACACGATTCCGATGCTGAAGTTTGGCAATCAGCTTAACTTCATTCTTGAACTCATTAAAACCTTGTCCAGAACTTCGGGAAAGCCTTTTCATAGCAATTTCTTGCCCATCCATTAATTTTCCCTAGTAAAAATGATGAGATAAGTGAATAAAAACAAATACAATGTACTTAAGGCCAGTTTTAGCAGTCCGCTGCAATATACCTTGTAAACAGGTCCAAAACCCCCCTGTCCTAGCTTGTTGGTGAGTGAAAAGTGATTGGTGGCATAAGATATCATAGCTAGTTCAAATACTGGAAGCTCCATTTCTTCTTTCTGAAATTTATTATAATATTCTCCCTTCTCTTCTTTTCTCTCAGAAATAGTACTGGCTTTACATTAATCATCATATCTGGAGAACTGAAACGGTTTTGCTTTGATCAAAAGTACTAGAGATTTAAAATCATTCTGTTTATCAAGCAATCTTTATTTTTTTTTATCTAGGTAATATAAAAAGCAGATTCAAAACAAAGCCAATAATTAACAAATGGAAGAAAGATCAGAACAAAATATGGTATAATAAAAAAATTGAAGGAAATTGAAAGCATATAAATCAATCAACAAGGAAGAAGATGAACATATATTGCTAGGCATAAGTTTGAAATGTTACCCTCCAAGGTTCTCTTTCTTTTGAGGAAGAAATAGCAGACTATAAACACCCCCAAGAGTACAGCCAGTGGAATTGCAAACATCAGTGCCATCTTCATTTTAGACTTTTTTTCTGATTCTTCATAATCAATTTTGATGGAGAAAAGCATATAAGTAAATCAGCTTTGTTGGAGACACTTTCAAGTTTTCATGAAATGAAACTCAAAGCAAGGATAACTCATACCTGATTCTGAAGCAGACATTCTGATGTGTAGATCCTGCCCACCGATTTGAAACTGTCTAATATCAAGTAGATCACCAAACCAAATAGCACAACCACTACCATCTCTGTTTATATCAAAACTAGTATAGGCCGTTCAAGAACAGTTCTGTAAGCATTTAGTCTGGCATTCCTTGAGATTCATACTTCTGCTTATCCAAGAATGTGCAGCATCTGGCAACTTTAACTTTTGGTATTGGATAAATCCATCTTCTTGCTGATAGTTCAATGGCTTCTTTCTAACACATCCTTGAGACCAGTCCATTGAGCTCCATTTACTTGTGGATTTAGGCTCAAATCCTTCCAAACATTGGCAAGGTGGAAGTTGTGTTTTGTCACAATAACTGTATGCACCACAACATCCATAAGTGTCACAGAAGTCTCTTGGCATGTATGAATACAGATTCCAAGTTTGAGTATCTTCACTCCATATGTATCACTTGGTTGTGTAGTCAGTTTGGTTCAGGAAAACCCTTGAGATCAGAGACTTGTTCTTGAGAGAATAACTCTTGTACACCTCCTTTTCATTGAATACAAATATAGTCACAGCATCTCATATTCTACTTTGGTACAAGAGTTAGATTTTGAAGGATATGAAACTAAGAAAGGAGAGATTGAGCGCAAAAGCCACACTAAATTTTCATTATGCAAAATACTTAAATACACACAGATAAGGGTAGTAACAAAACTACCTCAACAGTAATCCAATACAAACAAACTTCTTAACAAACTACTATAAACTTGAAAACACAGAAAACAGTAATTAATTTGAAAATAAACTAATTCAAACTGCAGCTTTGGTGGCATGCTTATTTGGAACAGTTCCAACAGATTTCTACATTTTAGGAAACTTAGGCATTAAGAAGGTTTCATTTGTTTTTTCTTAATAAAATGAAAAAGGTTACGAACCACATGTGAAAAGACAGCTTCTGGATGGACACTAACTGCTCCTGTTGATGTCTGAGTAAGAACTTTAAGGGTATGTTTCTGCATTGGAGTTTAGGGCCTAAGGTTTATTTAGTCTTGATGTTGAAAAAACATAAGGTACTAATTGCAACCATGAACAATGTTCTGGGCATGACGTACATCACTATATATAATCCTTTATCGAGCCTCCAAGTACGTGTGGGTGATTTCGTTTATTGTGGTCGAGTCATGCTTACTTGTTGAAGATTCCATTTCAAGTGGAGTCCTTTCAAGCAAGAAACCAGGCTGTTTTGGCTGAGGCAATTTGATCTCACTTCCCAACATCATCACCACCGATGACATGGGAGGCCTGTCCTCAGGATCCTGTTGTAGACATAAAAGACTGATGTGGATGCATCTAATAACTTCTGACAGAGTGAAACACTCTCCCAAGGATTCAGCTGCAAGTTCTAAAGGATTGCCTTCTTTCCATAATTTCCATGCCTGAAGGATATTAAAGCCAGTTTTTCATTTATGAGTTCAATATAAAAGAAAGTAAAAGAATGATTGATGATGCTTACATGTCCAATGAGGTTAAGGCTATGTTGTGGCTGAAAAAATCCTCTATTTTGGATGCCACTTATTATCTCTAGCAATAATACGCCAAAGCTAAAGACATCTGACTTTATTGAGAATAGCCCGCCTATGACATACTCTGGTGCCATATAACCACTGCAAAACAATGTTCAAAAGAGAATAGATTAATTGGCATTTATAGATAAAAGTAAAACTATGTAAGTACTAAAATAATACTTACTATGTGCCAATAACTGTGCTTGTGCTCCCTTCAGTCTGCTCTCCTCCAAAAGATTTGGCCGTCCCAAAATCTGAAATTTTTGGGTTCATCTCCTCATCAAGAAGAACATTACTAGCTTTGAGATCTCTATGAATAATCCGCAATCTGGAATCCTGGTGAAGGTAGAGAAGCCCCCTCGCAATCCCACAGATGATCCTGAAACGCTTGGACCAATCTAATTCTTTCCCCCTTGTTTGATCTGGAAAACAATATTGCATTCATGACAATTTGGTAATCCTACTTCATCTAAAATGTGTGAAATAGATACAACATAACTACATTAGTCCAAGATTGATAGAAAAATTCTAGAGGATTTCTAACCAAAAATGAATGAGTCTAGGCTTCTGTTAGGCATGTATTCATAAATCAACATCTTCTCCTCCCCTTCAATGCAACACCCAAGAAGCCTAACAAGATTCCGGTGCTGAAGTTTGGCAATCAATTTAACCTCATTCTTGAACTCATTTACTCCTTGTCTAGAACTCGAGGAAAGCCTTTTCACAGCAATTTCCTGTCCATCCACTAATTTCCCCTAGAAAAATAAAAAGGACCAAGTAGTGGTAAAAACAAAGGAAAAATAGGCAAATTAGCCACATAAAATATTGGTTAAATGCCAGTTTGGTCTCTCAGCTTCAGACTTTTGCATAATTTTAGTCTCTCAACATTTTTAATATCTTTTTAGTCCCTCAATTATGTAAAATGTATTTTTTTTAGTTTTTTCACTAGTTTGTCCGTCAAGTATATGTATATGTGTACATTTTTAATCTCTAAATTTTTAAGTTGAGGAACAAAAATTGTGTCAAATCTAAAAGTTGAAAGATTAAAAATGTGCATATATTGACAAATTCAACAAACTAACTAACAAAATAATGAAAAAAAAATGTATTTTTCAAAATTGAGAGAAAAAAAATGCATAAAAAAATTAAGGAATCAAAACCATGCAATCCTAAAATTAAGGAATCAAAATTGACATTTAACCTAAAATACTTTTCACCGGAAAATAAGCTGCTGGTGAAACTTAAGTGTCAAATCAGCCCCCTAAGCTTACAAATAGGAGCAAATAACTCCACATGGACAAAATTGTTAGTCTCTGTTAAATATATCTAACGTGGCAAAATTGTAGCAGCATTTATTCATAGAAAAAACTGACGTGGACTCCTTAAATCATACTTTCATACTTGGGGCTAAAAAAAATTAATAATAAAGAAAACTACTTGGCCATGTCAACTTTTCCATCCACTTTGGACAATTTTGTTGTTGCTGATAAGTTCAAAGGCTGATTTGGCACCAGAGTTTCATCAAGAGCTTGTTTTTCTGTGAAAAATAAATTTTTTGGGGCCTAATTTGCCTATTTTTTCTAAAACCAAATGCAATTTATTTATGCTCAATTTCATTAATATGCTGCAAAACATACCTTGTAAACAGGTCCAAAACCCCCTTGACCTAGCTTGTTGCTGAGCGAAAAATTATTAGTTGCATGTGATATTGTAGCTAGTTGAAATACTGGAAGCTCCATGTCTTCATCTTGGCCTTCATTCTTTATGTCATTTTCTTTCTTCTCTTTGATTCTCTCTGTAAGAGTAGTAGACATGTTGGTTAACGTTAACCATGGGAAGATCAGAAATGGAGAACTAAACTAGTTATGCTTTGGTCAAATGTATTCTGAGATTCAAAATCTTTCAGTTCATCATCAAGCAATTACATCTTGAAGATTGTCGAGCCACAAAGAATCTAATTGAAAAATGGAAAAAAAAAAATTCAAGATAAAACAAGTGCATTCACAAAACACTGATTGGATTTTGCTAGTAGTCATAACAGGAAGGAACAAAATGAACATATATTTGTTAAGGTGAAAAGTTTGAGATATTTACCTTCTGAGCTTCCCCTGTTTTTGCAGAAGTAATAGCATAAAATAAGTATCGCCAGAAGTGCAGCGAGTGGAGTTGCAGTTAATAGTGCTATCTTCAACTTAGTCTTATTTCTCTTCGATCCTTCATTGTCAATTTTGATAGAAAGAACAAATATAATTAAATCTTAGCTAAAGTGCATTATCACAAGCTGTAATAAGCAAAGTTCTTTGATCTTTATACTCCCGACTAGACTCAGCATCAATGAAATATTCAAGTTGTCTCATGAAGAGAGGTGAATGAAAAGGATGTTCATACCTGATTCCGAAGCAGACATCCTAATGAACAGATCCTGCTCATCAGATTGAAACTGTCTCATGTCAACTAGATCACCAAACCAAATGGCACAACCACTAGCTCTTCCACTTATATTCGCACTAGTATATGCCATACAAGAACAGTTTTGGGTGCATTTATCCTTGCATTCCTTGAGGCTCAAAGTTTTGTTTACCCATGAATGGGTAGCATTAGGCAGTTTCAAGCCTCTAAATTTTTTAAATACATCACCTGCCTGGCAGTTCAATGGCTTGTTTCTGACACATCCTTGAGACCAGTCCCCAGAGCTCCATCCATCTGGTGATTTAGGCTTGAATCCTGGAAAACATTGGCAAGCTGGAGATTGAGTACTGTCACAATTCCCATATGCACCACAAAGTCCATATTGGTCACAATAGTCGTTAGGTAATAATGTGAAAAGCTTCCATGTTCGAGTTTCTTCATCCCATGTGTATCTCCGCCTTGTGTTGTCAGTTTGGTTCAGAACAACCCTTGAGAGCAAAGACTTGTTTTTGAGGAAAAACATGTAGTATACCTCCTCTTCATTGGAGACAAATTCATCACCGAAAACTTGGTTTTCAGGACCTAAACTTGGGGCCCCACTAAACCTTATGCCATTCCAGGGGCCAAACCGGAACTGTATCTCTGAGCCTTTCAACAGCACAGCCTCAGGATTGCCCTGTCGTTCAATTTCCAAAGTAAAGTCACCAGGAGATGGATCATCAGAGTTCTTCCACGCTGAGAGACGCCGGTTAAGGCCAATTCTCAAGTCCCATCCTAGTTTCATCTCTGGTAGCAGTGTATCAGATGGATAATCAAAGCTTTGCCACAAGTAAACTTCCGAATCATCACTGCCATCTATCAAAACAAGATTGCCAGAATCCAGGAGCCGCAGTTTAGGATTCTGTGCTGGTTTTGTTGAGTTAGCTGACCAAACAACAGTTATGTTCTGACTCAGAAGCTGAACATCACCAGTGGTTGTCACCATCAGCATGCCAGAAGAGTCATTTATTGGATTCACCCTGTTTGCAACCCAAACAACGGTGCAGACTGGGATGTTCTTGTACCAAATTCCCAAGTACCGGTTCCCAGAACTGCCCGGATGGAAGAAACCCAACTCAAAGCTTCCATTATTGGAAATTAAAGTCTTTCCATCGGGGAGAGGCTCAGATGGAGAGATGGAGTCAATTGCCGTGGAGGTTTTCAGGAAGATTAGAAAACAAGTACTCACAAATGCTATCAAAGTAAAAACATCCATTGCATAACTAAAATTGAAGCTATCTCCTGGCAAGATCAATTTTGAACCTCCATGATTTGCGCACGTCTAAATCCCTGCACGGAAAACAAAAAAAAAAACGACTTGACAAGTGTGGGTACCGACATGCTATGGTAAAGAGACACGTAACGGATTAGAATTAGTGACTTGGCTTGACTTGTGAGGACTAAGTACTGGTGCGGCTAGAGAAGGACTTTATTAGAAAAGTTTTTGTTAATAAAGTAGTTAATAAAAGTACTGCAAAAAAAAAGTTGAAAAATTATATAATAAAATTTTGTTAAAATATTATTAAATTGTTAATTTATTTTACATTCAATAAGAAATAGATATAAAAAAAGTTAATAAAAAAGTTTTTAAATCATATATAAAGAAAATTGAGAGAAATTTTCTTCATTCAAAAAGTATGAAAAGAAAATTTTATAAATTAAAAATTATATTGATAAAAATAAAAATTAAAAGTATCACTTTTATTTTTTTTAATTATGATTTTAATATATAAAAATATAAAAATACTTTATAAAAGAAAAAAATTTTAAAAATTTTAAAGAAAAAGGTATCCCCAACCAATCATCCCCTAAATGGAGAGCGGTAGGTAGAAGCAACATGCTGCCTGGAAGTTGCATTTTCCAGTCAATTGCAAGCATTTATAGAATAACTGTAAAATGTTATAAGTCTGTCAGATATACCTATTTGCAAAAGTTTAGCAAAGAAAAGTCTTGCGCAGAGTTGCCGGTCATTGAAACATGTGGAGTTAAGCTGAAAATGTCACCAGCTCAGCTGCTCAAGTGGAGGGTCAATAGTTGACCCCCCAAAAAAGGCAAAGGATCAATAAAATCCGCCTCTTACCCTACACATTAATTCCACTTTCTGGAAAATTCAGGCTTTGTGGGGAGACCCTACTTTAAAGACGGTTCATTGTTTGTCTAGCAAATTCTTTTCATTTACATGGAATAATTAATGGTACAAACAACATGCAGACAAGAAAGTTTTGTCTTAATGAATCCACCATAATCAATAACAGTACAAATCTTAAGCATCAAATAGGATAGTATCATTGTCTTGTATGTAAACTATACAAGACAATGGATGAATCTATGAACAGTATTTCATTATGATATGCAGCATGAGGCATAAAAGTTCAACATTCCTCTATCGAGCATTGTCAAGCTTATAAGTTCATTGGTTGCAGATGTTTCCATCATACTTGATGAAGAACCTGTTTCTAATTATGTCTTTTGCATGAGGAAAACTGGGTTCTTTTGGTTAAGCCAACGCAATCTTACAACCCAGCATTAGAACCACGGATGACATGCTAGGTCTGTCATAAGGATGTTGTTCAACACACAACAGGCCTATTTGGATGCACCGGGTCACTTCTGATAGGGTGCATGACTCTTCCAAAAATGAATCATTCAGTTCCATAGGCTTTCCTTTTCTCCACAATCTCCGCGCCTAAGACAAATACATACTATAAAATTTTTGTCATTTCTTAGTTCAAAGTTTGTTCAAAAAGTAAGTCATGATACTTGCATCCAATCAAGTTAAGGTCGTGGTTTATATGATAAAACCCTCTATTTTTCTTCTCATTTATTATCTACAACAATAGTATACCCAAGCTAAAAACATCCAATTTCACTGAGAATTGCCCATCAATATCATATTCTAGTCCCATGTAATCACCATGGCAAATCATCCAAAGAAAATTATACACCTGAGGTTATTGGGGAGATCTAAGCATAGAAATAAGACTTGCTAGGTTGCAATGACTTTGTGCTTCCCTCAAAATTCTGGTCTCCTACAAAAGTTCTAGCCAAGCCAAAGTTTGAGATTTTGGGTTCATCTCTCTATCAAGTAGAACATTATTGGCTTTGAGATCTTTATAAATGATCCTTAATCTGGAATCTTGGTGTAGATAGAGAAGCCCCCTAGAAATTGCACAGATAATGTGAAAACTCTTGGACCAGGCTAATAGTTTTCTTCTTATTTAATTTGGCAAGTATGATATTCACATTAGTGCAGTTTCCTAAAATTGTGCATGCACGAACTAATTCTGATAAATTCATGCCACTCCTACAAAGTGTACATATTTGGTTTTTAATCTAAACAAAAATGGAGAAGTCCAAACTTTTGTTGGACAAGTATTCATAAATCAGCATTTTCTCCTCTCCTAGGAGGCAGCATCCCAGAAGCTTTACAAGATTCCAATGTGGAAGTTTGGCTATATGTGCAACGTCATTCTTGAACTCATTTAATCCTTGCCCTGAGCTTCTTCAAAGCCTCTTCACAGCAATTTCTTGTCCGATCCAAGCAAAGGGTCAATAAAAGTAATCCTCACATTCTACTTTGGTTCAAGAGTTAGATTTTGAGGGATATTAAACTAAAAATGAGAGATTGAGTGCAAAAACCACACTATATTTTTATCATGCAAAATACTTATGTACACACAAGGGTAGTTAAAAACTACCTCAACAGTTATCCAATACAAACAAACTTTGTAACAAACTGCTATAAGCTTAAAAACACAGAAAACAGTAATTAATTAGAAAATAAACTAATTCAAACTGCAACTTTGGTGGTATGCTTATCTGGAACAGTTCCAACAGATTTCTACATTTTGGGAAATTTTAAGAAGGTTTCATTTGTTTTTTTCTTAATAAATGAAAATGGTTACAAACCACATGTCAAAAGACAGCTTCTGGGTGGACACTAAATCCTTCCGTTGATGTCTGAGTAAGAACTTTAAGGGGTATGTTTCTGCATTGGAGTTTAGGGCCTAAGGTTTATTTAGTCTTGAAGTTGAAAAAAACATAAGGCACTAATTGCACCCAAGAACAATGTTCTGGGCATGACATACATCACCATATATAATCCTTTATCGAGCCTCCAAGATCGTGTGGGTGATTTCATTTACTGAGGTCGAGTCATGCTTACTTGTTGAAGAATCCATTTCAAGTGCAGTCTTTTCAAGCAAGAAACCAGGCTTTTTTGGCTGAGGCAATTTGATCTCACTTCCCAACATCATCACTACCGATTACATGGGAGGCCTGTCCTCAGGATTCTGTTGTAGACATAAAAGACTGATGTGGATGCATCTAACAACTTCTGATAGAGTGAAACACTCTCCCAAGGATTCAGCTGCAAGTTCTAGAGGATTGCCTTCTTTCCATAATTTCCATGCCTAGAAGATATTAAAGCCAGTTCATCATTTATGAGTTCAATATAAAAGAAAGTGAAAGAATGATTGATGATGCTTACATGTCCAATGAGGTTAAGGCTATGTTTTGGATGAAAAAATCCTCTATTTCTAATCCCACTTATTATCTCCAACAATAATACACCAAAACTAAAGACATCTGATTTTATTGAAAATAGCCCATCAATTGCATACTCTGGTGCCATATAACCACTGCAAAACAATGTTCAAAAGAGAATAAATTAATTGGCACTTACAGATAAAAATTTAACTATATAAGTACTAAAGTAATACTTAATATGTGCCAACAACTTTGTTTGTGCTCCCTTCAGTCTGGTCTCCTGCAAAAGTTTTGGCCATCCCAAAATCTGAAATTTTTGAGTTCATCTCATCATCAAGAAGAACATTACTAGCTTTGAGATCTCTATGAATAACCCGTAATCTAGAATCTTGATGAAGGTAGAGAAGCCCCCTTGCAATTCCACAGATAATCCCGAAACGCTTGGACCAATCTAATTCTTTCCCCCTTATTTGATCTGGAAAAAAATTTGCATTCATAACAATTTGGTAATCCTACTTCATCTAAAATGTGTGAAATAGGTGCAACATAGCTACATTAGTCCAAGATTGATACAAAATTTTCTAAAGGATTTCTAACCAAAAATGAATGAGTCTAGGCTTCTGTTAGGCATGTATTCATAAATCAGCATCTTCTCCTCCCCTTCAATGCAACACCCAAGAAGCCTAACAAGATTCCGGTGCTGAAGTTTGGCTATCAATTTAACCTCATTCTTGAACTCATTTACTCCTTGTGTAGAACTCAAGGAAAGCCTTTTCACAGCAATTTCTTGCCCATCTACTAATTTCCCCTAGAAAATTTAAAACGACCAAGTATTGGTAAAAACAAAGGAAAAATAGGCAAATTAACCGCATAAAATTATTTTCCACCGGCAAATAAGCCCGCTGATCAAACTTCAGTATTAAATCAGCCACCTAAACTTACAAATAGGAGCAAATAACTCCAAATGGGGACAAAGCCTTTATTCTCTGTTAAAAATCTGATGTGGCGAAATTACATCGGCATTTATTCATAGAAACAACTGGCGTGGACTCCTTAAATCATACTTTCATACTTAGGACTAAAAAAATTAAAGAAAACTACTTGGCCATGTCAACTTTTCCATCCACTTTGGACTTATTTACTGTTGTTCATAAGTTCAAAGGCTGATTTGCCACCAAAGTTTCAGTAAAGAGCTTATTTTTTTCTAAAAACAAATGGAATTTACTTATGCTCAATTTCATTAATATGCTGCAAAACATACCTTGTAAACAGGTCCAAAACCCCCTTGACCCAGCTTGTTGCTGAGTGAAAAATTATCAGTTGCATGTGATATTGTAGCTACTTGAAATACTGGAAGCTCCATATCTTCATCTTGGCCTTCATTCTTTATGTCATTTTCTTTCTTCTCTTCGATTCTCTCTGTAACAGTAGTAGACATGAAGCTTATGGAGAACTAAACTAGTTATGCTTTGATCAAATGTATATTGAGATTCAAAATCATTCTGTTCATCATCAAGCAATTACACCTTGAAGATTATGGAGCCACAAAGAATCTAACTGAAAAATGAAAAAAAAAAAAAAAAAGCAAGCCAAAACAAGTGCATTCACAAAACACTGATTGGATTTTGCCAATAGTCAAAGCAGGCAGGAACAAAATGGACATATATTTGTTAAGGTGAAAAGTTTGACATATTTACCTTCTGAGCTTCCCCTGCTTTGGCAGAAGTAATAGAATAAAATAAGCATCGCCAGAAGTGCAGCGAGTGGAATTGCAATTAATAGTGCTAACTTCAACTTAGTCTCATTTCTCTTCGATCCTTCATTGCCAATTTTGATAGAAAGAACAAATATAATTAAATCTTAGCTAAAGTACATTATCACAAGCTGTAATAAGCATAGAACTTTGATCTTTCTACTTCCAACTAGACTCGGCATCAATGAAACATTCAAGTTGTCTCATGAAGAGAGGTGAATGAAAGGGATCTTCATACCTAATTCCGAAGCAGACATCCTAATGAACAGATCCTGCCCACCAGATTGAAACTGTCTAATGTCAACAAGATCACCAAACCAAATGGCACAGCCACTACCTCTTCCTCTTATATCCTCACTAGTATATGCCATACAGGAACAGTTCTGGAGGCATTTATCCCTGCATTCCTCGAGGCTCATAATTTTGTTTACCCATGAATGGGTAGCATCAGGCAGTTTCAACCTTCCAAATTGGATAAATCCATCGGCTGCCTGGCAGTTCAATGGCTTGTTTCTGACACATCCTTGAGACCAGTCCCCAGAGCTCCATCCATCTGGTGATTTAGGCTTGAATCCTTTAAAACATTGGCAAGCTGGAAGTTGAGTACTGTCACAATTCCCATATGCACTACAAAGTCCATATTTGTCACAATACTCGTCAGGAAGGTATAGCCAAAGCTTCCACGTTCGAGTTTCTTCACTCCATGTGTATCTCTGTATTGCGTAGTCAGTTTGGTTCAGAACAATCCTTGAGAGCAGAGACTTGTTTTTGAGGGAAAACATGTAGTAGACCTCCTCTTCATTGGAGACAAATTCATAACTGAAAATTTGGTTCTCAGGACTTAAAATTGGGACACCACTAAAACTTATGCCATTCCAGGGGCCATACCGGAAATATTTCTTTGAGCCTTTCCTGAGCACCCACTCAGGATTACCTTGTAGTTCAATTTCGCAAGTAAAGTCACCAGGAGACGGATCATCAGAGTTCTTCCACGCTGACAGACGCCGGTTGAGGCCAGTTCTCAAGTTCCACCCTAGCTTCATCTCCGGTAGCAGTGTATCAGACGGATAATCAAAGCTTTGCCACAAGGAAGCTTCCGAATTTCCATTCCTGCCATCTATCAAAACAAGATTGCCAGAATTCAGGAGCCGCAGTATAGGATTCTGAGCTGCTTTTGTTGAGTTAGCTGACCAAACAACGGTTATGTTCTGACTCAGAAGCTGAAGATCACCAGTGGCTGTTACAATCAGCATGCCAGAAGAGTCATTTATTGGATTCACCCTGTTTGCAACCCAAACAACTGTGCAGACTGGGATGTTCTTGTACCAAATTCCCAAGTACCGGTTCCCAGAACTGCCTGGACTGAAGAATCCCAACTCAAAGCTTCTATCATTGGAAATTAAGGTCTTTCCATCAGGGAGAGGCTCAGATGGAGAAATGGAATCAATTGCCGTAGAGGCTTTCAAGAAGATTAGAAAACAAGTACTCACAAATGCTATCAAAGTAAAAACATCCATTGCATACCTAAAATTGAAGCTACCTCCTGGCAAGATCAATACTGAGCTTCCATGATTAGAGCATGTGTAAATGCCTGCATAGGAAAGTAAAAATGACTAGACTTGTGTGGGTACCAACATACTAGTGAAGCGACAAGTGATGGATTAGAATAATTGAGTTAACTTCACTTGCATGGACTAAGGACTTGTTTGGTCAGAGAGTCCAGTTTTTAGGTTAAGAAAGCAATGTATAGAAAGTTGATAAATTTTGTAGTAAAATTTTTTTAAAATTTTATTTGATTGTTAATTTTTTTAGATTTAGTAAAAAATTAATATTAAAAAATTAATAAAAAAGTTGTTAAGTGAGTATAAGAAGAAAAGTTTATAAATGAGTAATTGCATTAAAAAATAAAAATTAAAAATATCACTTTTATTTTTTTTCCATTATACTATTAATATATAAAAATATATAAAAAACTTTATAAAAAATAAAAAAATCTTTATAAAAGGGTTATTGCCAACTATTCGTCCCTTTACTATAAAAAATAATTCGATTTAAATTCTTCTACTTTCAATTCACCTCATATCCTCTCTCTACTATTAATTAATTACTCATGTCCTCTCCTACTTTTGAAAAAGGTATCAATGTCATCCCTCTGTCCAAGCTCCATCCAATTTTAACTGTTAACGTTAACCCATCAGCCATCACACATCCAACCCCTTTTTATTTTTTTTACAGTTGGACTTCGGTGGACCCATTAGCGCCACATCAGATGTAGCCTTTAAAATCGGTCGCTGGCACTGTGCAAGCATCAAAAACCCCGAATTTCCTTCTTCTCTTCAAACTCTTACAAATTCCACGTAATCGATTTTGATATCGGCAAAGGATTGCAGTACAAAAATCTTCTTTACACACTCTCCAAGCGCCAGAGCAGAAAGCCGACAATGGTGAAAATCACCGTCGTCGTTGATAATGGTGGTGATGAACAGGTGAGATAAGTGGGTGAGGAGTTGAGTCAACTTGGTGAGAGAATTGGGGTTTCCTTGAAGCTCAAGGTCTTGGTGTGTCCGAAACTCAGTGATCCATCTCGCGAGTCACTCAGTTGCAAACCGGACGAGACACTTGCTGTGAATTTCACATTCAAGTTGTACCGAATGTTGGACGAGAGCACGTCAATTGAAAATCCCAGAGACAAGCTTCTCCGGCTAGTGAAAGGCCTAGCCCGGCGGGTAGTCACATTGGTAGAGCAAGAAATGAACACTAACGCCGTGCCGTTCGCAGCACAGGTGGGCGAAGCAACGGCATACTAGGCCGCGCTGCTCCAGTCAATCGAGTCTATCGTTGCGAGAGAACAATCGGAGAGAGCAAAAGTAGAGGAGGCAGTGAGTTGCACAATCGCGAACTCGGTTGCGTGTGAGGGTAGGGACTAGGGAGTCTAGGGACCGCGTTGAAAGATGCGAGGTGTTCAGGAAGTGGCGGGCCTGGATGGGCATGGCTGGGTTAAAGTTAAAGCCATTGCGTCAAACGGTGGCCAAGTCAATGCGAGGCGGACTCAGCTTCGGCAACCGTGTCAATCCAGGTTTCACTGTCAAAGGATGGGACGGCCACTCATCGTCGCATCTCCGGGCACTAACTTCGCTCTTACTCTCAAAATTTTGTCATTAATTAATTGCTACATTTTGTTCTGTAAGGTTTTTATAAAATTAGAAAGGGCAAGCAAGAAAAAGGGAAAACCCCACCCAACCAAATAATAATTTTTTTTTTTATCATGTGCCTTTTAAGATTTAAATTAAAAGTATTTTTATTATTAATATATAAAAAAATAAAAATTAATAATAATTTTAATGTTAGTGTCAAGTAGATAAATTTAATTAGATAATTGATAAATTAAAATTTAATTTTTTTTATATAAATTTATAATAAAAAATATATTTAATATATTTTTATTTTATACCTTTAAAACATAGATTAAATAATTTCATAATAAAAAGTGGTGTTTGGATTCTAAGAAAATTCCGTGGTGATCTATTATCTCATTTGTGGATAGCTCCATTTTCATATTCGGCAATGCTAAAAAGTATGATGCTTTTTTTTATATAATTTTTTAAACAATATCAAGCACTAATTATTGTATATATTAAAATTCAAAAATTAATATGTACCAATTTTAATATACTTTCAAAGTTGCACCCGAGCTCACGATCCAACTATCATAAGCTGAATTGGAGGTGCATCTCCTACCTCGAAAATTGAGTTTCGATTCCCCTTTCTCTCATTGTAAACATGTTCAGAAAAAAACTATATACATACTTTCAAAGCCTTTCCTCAAAAGCAGTAACTTTCTTTTCCAATTTAATTATAATAAAAAATTTTCAACACAAAGCTTCCTATCCAGATCTAAATTCTCTTTTTTCACCTCAAAAACCTCATTCATGAATGTTTTCTCTTTCTCTAACATTTTTTTCTTCTTCTCCCATCATCGTGTTAACCAAAGTCCAATTGTTAAAAAATAAAAAAATAAAAAAAT
>BPVZ01000159.1:457619-477086 GCA_020521535.1 Rubroshorea leprosula | reverse complement strand
AAAATATTAATTAAAAAATTAATTATTACATAAATCCTTTAAAATAATTTTAAAGATACTACAAGAATATTCTCTCAACCGGCCAACTGGTCTAGAAAGAGAGGTATATCACAATGCTTTCCACCGAAAGCAGCTATTAAGAATTTAAGATGACAAAACTTTAATTATTTTACTATTTTTTGCATTAGATTTTCAAGAAAAGATGGAATCTGGGGACTGGGTAGGACTGGGTATGGTACGGTATGGTAACCGTACCACACTCAAATGATGGTAATTGTTTTAAATGGTAATAAAAAAGAGTTACCACTTTCATATCAATTGATGATTTTTTGATAATAGCTATCAACCATTTTTAATGGTAATGAAACTTACTTTACCAATATCATACCATATTACCATCTTTAAACTTATTTTCTTCATTATCAATTAATTCAAGTCATTCAAAATTCAATCTTAAAAGCTCAAAATTATCTTAAAAACTCAAAATTATCTTAAAAACTTATTTTCTCCATACCGTTTTTCCTCATCTTGAAGCATACAAATATATAATTATACAAAACATGCACACATAAAAAAAAAAAGGAGAGAACTAGCAACAATTGAAAACTTTGTAGAATAAAAAAAAAAAGAGAAAAAGGTTTTGAATGAGTGATAAATTTGGTAACCATATGGTAAAAATGGTAATGACCTCCAATACCAATATCGTACCACAGGTCTAAATAGTATTGACATATTACCTTTTAGACTTACCATGTAGTAATTTACCATACCGTTTCCGCCGGTAATAAGACGGTACAATAGTAATTATGGCATTTATGGTATAGTGCTCAGCCCTAAGACTGGGGAGCACCTGTGATGATACTACAGACAAAGTGCATTTACTGCATAGTGCAATCGTTTTGTATACAGGAAAATGAAGAGGAGAACAGGGGCGGAGCTATGGAGAGACCCTGAGTGCAGTGGCCCCTTTGGGATTTGAAAAAAATATATATATAATTAATTAATTATTATTATTAAAATTTTAAATATTATATTTTTAATTATTAAAATACATAAAATAAAAAAAATCCAAAAATAATGGGTTGTTTTAGGAATCCAAATATAATCTATATAATTCATTATTCATTTTAACAATTTAATTATTTATTATTATTTAAAACTTATCCATCTCAAACCCCACAACTAAATTATGTAAAAAAAAAAAAAAAAGAAGGAAAACAGGTTTTGGTGTCTTCAACATCGTCTCTCCAATATCTAACCCCACTATGCCAATGCTAATCTTCTGCAACCTCAACCCAACAACTTTAAAAATAGAAAAAAGAAAAAAAAGGTTAAATGCTTAATTTGGTCCCTTAACTTTATGAAATAAACATTTTTGGTCCCTCAACAATTTTTTACACTTTTTTAATCCCTCAACTATACAAAATGCACTCCGTTAGTCCTTCTATTAATTTCGATCGTTAACTTGCTTATGTGGCATTTTTTATAATTTTTTTGATGACATGGCAAAAAACAAATCGAAAACGTGTTGACGTGGATTTTTTTTTATGCCAACTCACATTATTACTATTTATATTTTAAAAAAATAAAATAAAAAAACTCACGTTCATCTTCTTCCTTTCTCTTTTTCTTTTTTCTCCTTCCTCTTCTTTCTTCCTCTTCTTCCTCGGGTCATTGAACCCAGTTGCTGGGTTCCGTTGAACCCAGCAACTGGGTTCGGTGGAACCCAGTGCTGGGTTCCCCCAAACCCAGCAACTGGGTTCCATCGGAGCCAGTTGCTGGGTTCGACCGAACCCAGAACCCAGATCCACCTTTTTTTTTGTTTATATGATTGTTTGCCAAGAGATTATTATCCGAATTGCAGGTTGTTGTGAGGGATTTTTGGGCAATTGGGTTTTTTTTTTTTGGTTATATGATTGTTTGCCGAGATTATTCAAATTGCAGGGATTTTTGAGCAATTGAGCTCAGTGAATCGAGTTGGGTGGAATGTATTTGCTGGGTTCTGTTCTGTCGAACTTCAATCTTGAAAATGGAAAGAACATTGATGTGGGAAACAGTAACAGACGAGAAAGAAGCAATTCTTAGTGGTGATGTGGGACCCATTTGATGGATTTGGTGCGTTTTCAGCCAGAGAACATGTGACATGGCAAAAATTTTATACAAATCATCACCTTTTTAAGTTTTGATCTCCACGTCATCAAAAAAAATATAAAAAATGCCACCTAAGCCGGGTTAACGGCTCAAACTAACAGAAGGACTAACGGAGTGCATTTCGTATAGTTGAGGGATCAAAAAAGTGCAAAAAATTGTTAAGGGACCAAAAATGTGCAACTCACTAAAGTTGAGGGACTAAATCTAGCATTTAACCGAAAAGAAAAGAGACTTTGTTGGTGGGCCGACGCAAACAATTATTTTTAAGAAAAAGATAAAAATTATTTTTAAATCCTTTATTTGAAGATAAAACAAAAAAATCTATTATTCTAGTATGAAATGAGTAATATTTAAGTAATGAAATTTATTGAGTTTTTATTATCACAAAAAATTATATAATTTCTTTTTAGGATTTAGAGTTGTTGAGATTACAAATAAAATTGAATATTATGATAATATTGAATTTATATTGAAGTTATATGGAATAAAATTGGATCTAAGGAAAAAAAAAATTGAAAAGAAAGTATACATCCATAAAGGGAACATATATGAACTCAATAAAAGAAAAAACCTTGGATATAGTTATATAGAGAAAAGCAATAGGAAGATAAATTCGTATAAAAAGAAGATAAATTAGTATAAAGTGTAATTAACTTGTAAAAAACTTGTAAAAAGAGAAAAAAATTGTTTGATTGTAGAAAGTGGTAGGATGAAGAGATAGGATGTTGCCATATTTCATATTTGCCAACCTCACTTGTGGAGATGTAGAATCTCTTCCACTAGAGAATAAGAGATAACTGATAACTCAAATAATTAAGTGTTCCACCACTACGTACTGATATACTATTTTAGTAATCTTGATAACTAATTAAGTGCTTAAAGGTTTTATGTTGTCAATTGCTACCTCTATACAAGTTTCAAATTTTAGATCTCTTATTCAAATTTGAGATTGACATGAACAAGAAAATGGCTAGTGGATTAGAATTGTAACAATAGAAAGAGCATTTTCTGTCATGAAAATTGTGAAAATGAAATTTCGTAGCAAAATGGAGGATGAATTCCTTTCAAACTCTTTGATTATTTATATTGAAAATGAAATAATTCAATCATTTGGTGTAGATTCTATTATAAATAGATTTTATGACATAAAAACTCGTTGAATATTCTTTTAATTTTTGATATAAAAGTAAGTTTTTAAAATTACAATACATTATTTTAACGCTTGAAAAGCCGAGCCCCCTAAACAAAATTCTTGGCTCCACCACTAAAGAAGCTTAACAAGATTACGATGTTGAAGTTTGGCAATTAGTATAACTTCATTTTTGAACTCTACCATTCCTTGCTTGGAACTTTCTGAAAGCCTCTTAACTGTTATTTCTTGCCCCTTTGCCAATGATCCCTAGAAAATTCATCATTTATGAATGTTTATATTTGTTGTAAACATTATGGCTCATGCATATAGTTTTTTTTTTCTAAAAAAAAAAAAATACCTTGTAAACAGGTTCAAACCCACCTTGTCTTAGCATGTTGTTACTTGAAACCTAGCATGTTGTTACTTGAAAAGTTATCTGTTGCTTTAACAATAGTGGTTAAATCAAACATTGGCAACTCCATCTCCTCATTTTTGCCTTTTCCTTGCTTCCTCTATTTCTTGATCTGTATGTAGCATAATAATCTAGTGAAAACCAGTCCAGTCAACATTACAATGCTGACAATAATTGCCACTTGCTTCTTACCATAACCTGTAATATCATATATAGTTTTACTGGCTTTATGCATTGCATACTACTTAAAAATACGCCTTAAAATTATGGAAAAAAGCAGTGAGTTATCATATAAAAGAAAAAATCATTGAGTTAAAGGAAATGATTCACTAGCATTTGATTTTGCCATTCTAGCCTTGGATCAATCATAGTAATTCAAAGGAAAGAGGGTCTTAAGTCTTCTAACTCCAAGAAACTATTTGTTACCTAATGACTGTTGGGAATGGGCCCAAAATTCAACATGGGCCTTGTACAGTAGGCCCAGTCATTTGTCCATGAGCCCAAAATGAAGATACATCTATGTACTAGCCCAGACATACCCACATAGGTGCTTACATGTGGACCAATTAGATGTTTACATGTATGAATTCATGTTATCACACGGGGACTATAAATACCCCCACCTACCTCCACTCAAAGTAATAACTCCACTATGTTTCTCTCTCCACAATTACTCTTGAGAGCTTCTCTCTCTAGAATATTGAGTATTGTTGACTTGAGCATCAAAGTGTTTCCTCGAGGAAACATCCTCGAGTTTTTCAGGTGTTGAAGCAGTTAAAGATATCTACAGTGTAGGTTCGTGAAGTTGCCCAAACATATGGCGTCATCTGTGGGAAACTAAGCAGAGAAGCAATGTTGCTAGTGTTGAAGCTAAACATGGTGTGCACTTTTATTGGGAATCACCCCCCTTCGAGGAACGGGATGGATGATCAGGATGCTTGAACGACTTTTGGCCAATGCCGAGAAACCTTTTTGTAGGAGGAGCAGAGCAAGAGCAGCCGAATAGCTCGGATGACGAGCGAACATCCACCGGGTATGCTACCCAGCCTGAAGAGCAATTTCATATTCCAGTGGAAACAAGGCAAAGGCACCCTAAACATAGAAACCTTTTTGTAAGAGAAGCAGAGCAAGAGCAGCCGAATAGCTCCGATGACAAGCGAACACCCACCGGGTATGCTACCTAGCTTGAAGAGCAGTTTCAGATTCCAGTGGAAACAAGGCAAAGGCACCCCAGACATAATACCTTACGGCATGAAGGACCTATAGAGTCTGCTCAAACGTCAGCCTTAAGCAATGTGGTAGTGTCGACCAAGCCGAGGGGAAGTGGGAAATCAAATCCCGAGCCCAACTTTTCAAAGCACAATAAGGAGTTGATGAGGAAGAATACAAAGCTCGAAAGGCAGCTCAAAGACATATAGAAGTCAATTAACGAGCTGAGAAGTCCGAGGTCATGCCAATAGGCTCCGGATTTAGATAACGCCTTTCTTAACCTATCCATTACTACGGAACCATATTAGGAAGGGTTCAAGATCCCTCATTTAGAAACATACAATGGCTCTGGTGACCTAGACAAACACTTGCATACTTATCAGGCCATCATGGAAATCCAGAATGCTACTGATGCTATGATATGCAAAGTATTCCCTGCAACTTTGAAGTTGATCACTAGAAGGTGGTACCACAAGCTTCCCAGACATTCTATAACTTCCTACTCCCAACTCGTTACTTTGTTATGTAACAAATTTGCGAGCCAACGAGAAATAAAACTCACAACCACCGAGCTAATGCAAGTACATCAAAGGGAATGAGAATCGTTAAGAGACTACATGCAACGGTTCAACAAGACTACTTTAGACATTGACAATGTCCCTGACACTGTCTGTTTGTCTCCTTTGTTGCATGGCCTCAAGCCTAGTCGATTCTTGGATGACCTGTTGGAAAATCCATCAAAGTTGTGGAATGAAGTGAATGACAGGTTTGCAAGCTTCACCTTGTCGGAAGACTTTCAGTCATCCAAAAGACGAGCTGATGATAAACAGAATAAAGAGCACAAATAGCCAGAAGGAAGGGAAGAAAAGAAAAAACAGAAAGTTGTCGATTAAAGAGGAAAACTGCCTGCTTTCCCAAAATATGCTAATTACATCCTTCTGAGCTTGTCGAGATCTCAAAATTTGGCACAGATCCAACGCTGGATTAAGAGGCCACCTCCTCATTTCCATGATTCACCCCAAGTATTGTGATTACAATCGTGGGTATGGCCACAATACAGATGACTGCAAGAGTTTAAAGGATGAGCTAGAATTTTTAGCTCGCAATGGAAAACTGAAAGAACATATCTAGAAATCCTAGACTCAACAGCCTAGCCAAACCCATTATGTATAGGATTATAATCGACCTCATGGGCAAGGGCACCAACTTGGCAATAATCGAAACCCATACTAAGGGAATTAATACTTTTCTAAGCCTGGCAGAGTATACAGGGGACGCCAATCCAATAGACGAGGACAAGGGCAGATGACAATAGGGGGTAGGCTACATCAGAATACCTCCACCCTCAAGCATGATAAATATGATTTTCGATGGCATGCATTCAGGAGGCCAGAGCACCCCAGGTCGTAAAGCCTATGCTCGTTAGGTAATGACTGTGAATAAGAATACGCCCCTAAAACGACCGTTTGAGGAAGCGAAATGGGAAAACATGCCCATTACATTCAGTCCTACTGACTACAAATGACTAGAGGGAAAACCTGATGTTATGATGCCCCATGTTGACCCCTTCATGTCAATAGTCCACATAAGCAATCATAATGTTAATAAGGTCTTTATTGATATGGGCAGCTTTTTAGACATCTTATATTGGAGCTGTTTCCAAAAGATGCAACTGAACTCAACTTCTTTGAAGAAATATGAAGGGCCAATATATGGATTTGACAATCAGCCCGTCTCTATTGAAGGGGTAATCACTCTTCCCATCTATGTGGGTACTAAACCACGGTTTAGGCTGGCCTCAATGAGTTTCTTAGTAGTCAAAATGGAATAAGCTTTTAATGCTATAATAGGAAGAGCTACTCTTTGTGAATTGAAGGCTGTCATTTCGCAACCACATCTCTGTATGAAATTCCCAACTCCTTAGGGGATAGGAGTACTCAAGGGAAACTAGAAAATGGCTAGAATGTGCTACCAAGATACATTTAAGAAAGTCGAGCTCACTACGGTGCCAAAGGCCTCTTCCTCTCAGGTTTCCAGGCTGAACCAGCCAGGCTTGCAAACGATGAGCATATCTGACATAGATCATTGACCGAAGAATGCAGAGTAGAAGGCCAAGCCAGTAGAACCAGTGGAGACAGTTCCTTTAAACCCTGATGAACTAGAAAAAATAGTGAAAATTGGAACCAAACTCACAATGGAAGAAAGAACCGAGCTCCTGGAATTTTTGAAGTCCAACTAGGATGTTTTTGCGTGGACAATAGATGAAATGCCCGGAATTCCAACAAAATTTGTAGTCCACAAGCTCAATACAAACCCCACAAGAAAGCCAGTGGTTCAGAAGTGTCACCTTTTTAGCCCTGAAAAGTAAGCCGCTATAGATAAAGAAATATAGAAGCTATTACAGGCAGGCTTCATTAGGTGAGTTGAATATTCACAATGGGTGTCCAACCCTATGCTCGTTAAAAAGCCTAACAGCAAATGGAGGATGTGCATTGACTTCACAAACTTGAATGAAGCGTGTCCCAAAAACCCACACCTTTTACCTAATGTTGAGAAATTAGTAGAGCGTGCAGTTGGTCATGAGTGCATGAGCTTTCTAGATGCCAGTTCGTGATACCATCAAGTTCAGCTATGGTTGGACGACCAAGAGAAAACAGCATTTTATGCAAGGAATGCTATATACTGTTATGTCATGATGTCGTTTGGATTGAAAAATGCCAGGGCCACATATCAAAAATTAGTTCAAGTCGTCTTTAAGCTTTAAATCGACAAAAATATTGAAATTTATGTTGATGATATGATTGTCACCAATTTATGAGCTGAAGATCATATTGACGATCTCAATGAAACATTTCAAAACCTGCACCGAGCATAGATGAAGTTAAACCCCTTGAAGTGTACGTTTGTTGTGGAATCAAGCAAATTTCTAGATGCCAGTTCGTGATACCATCAAGTTCAGCTATGGTTGGACGACCAAGAGAAAACAGCATTTTATGCAAGGGATGCTATATACTGTTATGTCATGATGTCGTTTGGATTGAAAACTGCCAGGGCCACATATCAAAAATTAGTTCAAGTCGTCTTTAAGCTTTAAATCGACAAAAATATTGAAATTTATGTTGATGATATGATTGTCACCAATTTATGAGTTGAAGATCATATTGACGATCTTAATGAAACATTTCAAAACCTGCACCGAGCATAGATGAAGTTAAACCCCTTGAAGTGTATGTTTGTTGTGGAATCAAGCAAATTTCTAGGATATGTGGTATCCAAGAAAGGAATTGAGGTGAATCCAGACAAGGTTCAGGCCGTGCAGCAAATAGAACCTCCTAAAACAGTAAAAGATGTGCAACGTCTAACAGGTCACCTCGTTGCTTTGCACAGATTTATTGTTAGGTCGGCGGAAAGATGTCTTCCGTTTTTCAAAGCTTTGAGAGAGCCCAAAAACTTCAACTGGACTAATGAATGCCAGTAGGCTTGTGATGAGCTCAAACAATACCTGAAAAGAAAATAAAAGAGTTCTTATTCAATTCTATATTGTGCAGGTACCCTTCAATGAGTCAAACCATATATGCATTACATGCACGTGTATTTTGTGCCTTAGCCAATTTGTTTGTATGCAGATTTGGTATTCCTAAGAGAATCATCGCTGATAATGATCCTCAGTTTCAAGCTGTAGCTCTCAGGTCGTTTTGTGATGATTATGGCATCGAATTGGCTCTTACATTCGTTTACACTCTGCAGTCAAACGGACAAGCAGAGTTGACTAATAAAATCGTCTTGCGTGGCCTTAAGGCACGTGACTTAGCCACACACTCTAATTGGGTTGATGAGCTCAACAAAGTGCTTTGGTCGTGTAGTACCACAGCTAGTTCGGCCACAGGAGAGACCTCGTTCTCCCTTGCATATGGATCTGAGGCCACAATCCTCGTGGGAATCGGCTTGTGGCCTAACAGACCTACTTAGTGTAATGATTCTAATAACGAACAACTCCTAAGAGAAAACTTAAACCTTGTGGAAGAGGTCAAGGAGACATCTCGAATGAAAAACATGGCTTATCAAAGTCGTGTTGTCAGATTTTACAATAAAAGGGTTCGTTCTTGTCAATTTCAGGTCGGCGACCTAGTTTTGCACAAGGCTGGGCTCACTAATGCTTATTCACACATGGGCAAGCTTGCTCCTAACTAGGAGGATCCCTACATGGTTATTGCTATTGAACGACCTGGATCCTGTTTATTAGCAGATTCAAAAGGTTGTTAACTACCATTCACGTGGAATATACATAATCTCAGAAAGTATTACAGTTAGCTTGTATTGTTACTCAGCAAAATGAGAAGATGTAAAATCTATGATCAAAGTTCAATTAATACACAAGTTTGTAAAAAATCTCCCACATTGTATTTCTTTCAAAAATTATACATTGCAGTACAAGAGACTATTGAAATTGTTCAAATCATCAACAAATCACCTTCTGCCTTAGGTACCCTGGCCACCCAAGCGTCAAAGCAGGGCAAGCCCTCAAGGTCCTCCCCTTCTTCAAGAATAGACGGAGGCCATATAGGCACCCCATCTTCGTTTAGCTTCCACTTTAGCCACACAATGGTATTAGTAAGAGGGGCTGGGCTCTTCCCTTGCTCATCAATTTCTTCCCCCTCAAAAAAACCCAGCTCGCCAATGGGGAAGTCAGGTTGGTGCTATAATACCTTTTCGCAAATATCATCATAGATTTGTGTCGTGGTATTCATAGAAACGACAGCTACGACATCTTGGAACATGTCCAAGCCAATCAGCCACTCCGCCCCTTAAGCTCGAGCAATACTTACGGAGTGCTGGTAAGACCTCTTGGTCTTGTTTAGTGCCTCCTCTGCACGGGACAGATTCTGATTGGTCGTGGCCACCCGTTGCCTTAGGGAGTTCAACTCGTTCAGAGCGTCATCCCTTTCAGCTTCTGCCTTCTTGGCGCATGCCTCAGCACGGTCGGCCTCATTCTTGGTAGCCTGAATCCCACTTTCCCTCTCCACTTAAGCCTTCTTTAGCTTCTCCTTTAGCTCATTTACATTATTAGCCAACTCGTCAGCTTGGCTCTCAACTGACGCAGCTCTGTTGGTCATCTTAGAGCTTTGCAAGTGGTTGACCTCGTCTTCCAAGCTTGCCTTCTCAGAACTAAACCATTTACAGCTTTCATTGAGCTCACAGGTTTGCCCGCATGCTCCCTGCTCGCGCTTAAACAGTGCAACCGCATAGCTGAATGCTTGCCACATAATTTCTACAGTTAGTTTCTAACATAAAATTGAGAGAATAGATAACACAAACGTTTGATGAAAATACTTACATCCATTAATTTCAACATGGCAGCATAACCCCCATGCTACTGTATATAACCTTTGCACATTGTTGATCCACTAGGGGAACAAAACTTTGCATACCCTACACCATGGTGGCCTGGCAGTCAGTTTTTGTGTAACTGAAGCCTTCAGGGTATGCAATCATTAGGCCCAATGCAGATGTGGCTGTTGGCGGAGTCTTGACAACATCAAGTGTCAAGGCAGGAGGCACATTAGACGAACATACCACGATGGGTTGAATGGGCTGAGTCTCGAAGCTCGTTCTGCGCCGAATAAGTGGCACGTCATCCTCAACATCTGAGTCCTCACGAGCACGCCTTCAGGAATCCAAAGGCACAATTTCAACCCTATGCTCCGTATGAGACCTGGACACCGAGCTAGAACCTCATTCTCGATGGGACGAGTTGTGGGGCGGCACCATAGGTGGTCGTTCATCAAAACGAGTTTGTCTGTGCAAGCTAGACCCAGGCCCACGATTTGGTGAACGTTGGGCTCGTTCACGCTGCCTCTCTAACATGCTGCTCATTTCTCCTGTACAAACAAATGCAATAAAACTCAGATCAGCTAACAATCACAATTTACAATAGAAATGTACCTTCGGTATATAGGTTTGTGGCATCCACAAACCTAAACACCATGAGCTGCTATGGGGTAACTAGGGCCTCCAAGTCGACTAATCCCTCTGCCTTTACATAATCTAATAGCCTGTTCTTTAAAGCCACATCGTCTGGCACTAGTGTGGGATAGTTCATGTAAGTATGACCTAAGCGCCACTTAGAGATGTGAGCAGCCAACTCGTTATTAACGCTTTCTGTTAGCGTATCGTGAACAAAAATGAATTGCCTCTTCCATTTGGCGACCTTATTCCTTACATTTGTAAAAATCATCATCTTCTCTCTCCCAGAAATGTAGTACCACCTCGTTTGAGTAGTACTTAGCTGGCACAAAAATAGCAACCTAAATACTATTGCTTTAGTAGGTATCTCCAACCTCGCACATAGCAAAATAAATCCTATACTAAATTTTATGCTGTTTGGGGTCAACTGTGTTAGCTAACTAGTACTCTGCCTAAACGTCAAAAATTAGCTTGGGCAAAGGAAAACACAAGTCGGCATCAAAGTGGTCCACATACACTAGTATCCATCTCATTCATAACACTATGCATGCCCTCTCGTTTTTGGTGCAAGCCCGGATCAAAATTGTTTTGGGGATCTGATATTGCCTCACCATCTCCTCCAATTTCTTATACCCTTTGATAGAGGCGGTGCCATCTGCTACTTCATGGTGAAGTGCCGCCCTGAACCTAAATCCAGCAGGCAAATTTTGTGGTGCCCTACAGATGTTACCCAGTCTACCACTTATAGTTTTACCCTTCCATTCTTCAAGCACAAGCACATCCGCCTCCACATTTTCCATTGAGGGACTACTAGCACCTTCCCCCACATCTTCTCCATCGCTGGATGTCCTCTATGAAGACAAACCTTTAGACAGCGAAGAATGGTGACCACCAGAGTTACCATCTGCGCTTGAATTGGCGCTGCCCTCTGGTGTTATCGTTTCCGGCAAGTCTTGCAGTTATAGTGTCACTATCATTACAATCGGCTCCACAATAATAACCCTCTCTTCCTCCCTGTCCTGGTTACCCCGAAGCTCCCTAAATTCTCTAAAACACTCCATTTTTACTTGAGTATTTGGAACGAAAAGTCCTTTTGTGTCTGTAGTTTCAAAAATTCGCCTCAAAAGCTTCAAAGACCTCCACTGCAGAAAATGATAGAGAATACAGTGAAAGAGAAACAAAAAATGGTTATACGATCATTTCTCTCCCATTTTCTCAAATAGATCGTGCAGCCTTAATTGTCGTACGTGCGGTTCTAACGCACCAATTAAACACCCACACGTGGCAGCTGTTTACGGCTGGGCGTGTAATGTCTGTCGGCTTTAGCTGTCACGTCTCTTCAAATGTTGAGCCATCATTTATTGTGGGGAAGGTGGAGGGATATCCGTTAGCAAAAAGATATCAACTGCTCTGAACCATATCTCCCCAGAGATTCGCTCAGTTTTAAATTTTGAAAAAGCGCAAGGTGGAGATCATCATGCGCTAGCTAGTCTTTGCAATCACGTGGACAAGCTCAAGGATATCCATTGGCAGAAGGATATCAACCACTCTAAACCATATCTCCCTAGAGATTCGCTCAATTTTAAATTTTGAAAAAGTGCAAGGTTGAGATCTTCATGTGCTAGCTTGTCTTTGCAATCACGTGGACGAGCTCATCATGCACCACATCATATGTGACACACATCTTACCAGGAAACTCCATCTCCTTCGAGACCTACTCCACTTAGAAGTTTGAAAATTCATTGTACGAGCTTGCTGCATCTACAAATGTATTGTCTAAGTTCACGCGAATGAGATCACTCTAATATCAGGTTGCTCACTCACAGTTGGGCATATGAGCTCATTCTGTTTGTAGATACGTAATCTAAACTCGAGTGGATAAGGTCGCTCTAAGATCAGGTCCCCCAGATGTAAGCTTTTCCCCAAAGGCTTCCTCATCTAGGATTAAGTCCAGATGCACCACGGCTCGTTCAAGTCAGGCCTTCGCATTTTGATGTGTATTCTGTACTGTACTCTTTTCAGCTCGGCCACTAACGAGGTTGTTCATAAACTCAAAAGGCTGTAGGCCATATTCTCAAGGTTGAACGTTGGGCCGCAAATGCAGTTATCCTAATTCATCAACTGAACGCTGAGGAGGGAGTAATGTTGGGAATTAGCCCAACATTCAACCTAGGCCATGTACAGTAGGCCCAGTTGTTTATCCATGAGCCCAAAATGAAGATACATCTATATACAAGCTCAGACATACCCATGTGGGTGCTTACACGTGCTTACACGTGGACCAATCAGATGCTTACATGTATGAACTCATGTCATCATCTGGGGGCTATAAATACCCCCACATACCTCCACTCAAGGTAATAACTCCATTACGCTTCTCTTTCTGCAATTACTCTTGAGAGCTTCTCTCTCTAAAATATTGAGTATTGCTGACTTGAGCATCGAAATATTCTCCCAAAGGAAACATCCTCGGCTTTTTCAGGTATTGAAGCAATTGAAGATCTCTATAGTGTAGGTTCGTGAAGCTGCCCAAACAGTGACAATAAAATAGAGAAGTAAAATTAGTCTTCCACTTAGTTTCATTGATCTTCGATTCTTGATTTGCAATTTTGATAGAAAGAACAAATATAATTAGATCTTAGTTAAAGTACATTATCACAACCTGTAATAAGCATAGTTCTTTGTTCTTTCTACTTCCAACTAGACTTAGCTTCAATGAAACATTCAAGTTTCTTATGAAGAGATGTGAATGAAAGTTGTGTTCATACCAAAGTCTAAAGTAGCATCCTAATGAACAAATCCTGCCCACCAGATTGAAACTGTTTAATATCAACTAGATCACCAAACCAAATGGTGCAACCATTACCTCGTCCTCTTATATCCAAACTAGTATATGCCAATACAAGAACAGTTCTGGAAGCATTTATCCCTGCATTCCTTGAGGCTCATAGTTTTGTTTACCCATGAATGGGTAGCATAAGGTAGTTTCAACCTTCCAAATTGGATAAATCCATCACCTGCCTGACAGTTTAATGGCTTGTTTCTGACACATCCTTGAGACCAGTCCCCAGAGGTCTGTCCATCTGGTGATTTAGGCTCGAATCCTTTCAAACATTGGAATTCCCATATGCACCACAAAGCCCATATTTGTCACAATACTCATTACGTATGTATGTGAAAAGCTTCCAAGTTCAAGTTTCTTCACTCCATGTGTATCTCTACTTTGTGTAGTCAGTTCAGTTTAGAACAATCCTTGAGAGCACAGACTTGTTTTTGAGGGAAAACATGTAGTAAACCTCCTCTTCATTGGAGACAAATTCATAACTGAAAACTAGGTTACCAAGACTTAAATATGGGGCACCACTAAATCCTATGCCATTCCAAGGGCCACTCCGAAAGTATTTATGTGAGCCCTACTAGAGCACAGCCTCAAGATTACCTTATAGTTCAATTTCCCAAGTAAAGTCACCAGGAGATGGATCATCATAGTTCTTCCACGCTAAGAGATGCTGGTCAAGGCCAGTTCTCAAGTCCCATCCTAGTTTCATCCCTGGTAGCAGTGTATTAGATGGACAATCAAAGCTTTGCCACAAGTAAGCTCTCGAATTTCCATCCCTACCATCTATCAAAACAAGATTGCCAGAATTCAAGAGTTATAGTATAGGATTCTAAGCTGCTTTTGTTGAGTTAGCTGACCAAACGTAGTTATGTTCTGACTCAGAACCTGAAGATCATCGGTGGTTGTTACCATCAACATGCCAGAAGAGTCATTTATTGGATTCACCCTATTTACAACTGTTAGAAACAAAAAAGAAGAATAATAATTTGAAGAAAGGTTTATTGCTTTCTTGAATAACATTGTATGTACAATGACCTATATATAGGCGTTTACAAAGAGAATATTTTAAGGTATAAAGTATATGAAGAGAATATTCTAAAGTATAAAATATTTATAATAATTTTGAATATAATTGTGTTCACATCTTAACATCCCCCCTCAAACTCAAGGTGGCTGTGATAAAGCCAACTTGAGTTTGGAAAAAAGAGTATGAAAGCGTCCAGGGAAATGAGCCTTGGTAAAAAGGTCTGCTGGTTGATCAGCGGAGCTAATGAAAACCAGATGAACAGTTCCTTGTGCAACATGATGGTGAACAAAGTGACAATCAACCTCAATGTGTTTAGTGCATTCATGTAAGACATCATTATGAGCAATCTGCATAGCATTTTGATTATCTTAATATAAATCAGTAGAAGAAGGTTGAAGAATGCCTATATCTTCAAAAAGCCACCGTAATGAAAGAAGTTTTGATGTGGTATCACTGAGAGCTCTATACTCAGCTTCAGTACTAGAGTGAGATGGAATAGTTTGTTTTTTACTCCGCCAAGAGATGAGAGAATTACTAAGAAAAAGACAGTAACCAGTGGTAGATCTACAATCAAAAGGATCATCAGCCCAATCAGCATCAGAGTAAGCGCAAAGCACATGGGAATAGTTGGTAGAAAAATGGAGTCCATGAAATAATGCTCCCTTAACATAGCGAATAATGTAAAGTACTGCTACATAATGAATGGAGCGAGGACCAGCCATAAACTTACTAACAATGTGAACTTCATATGCTATATCAGGGCATGTCATGGTAAGATAAACCAGACTACCAACCAATTGCTGATAACGAGTAGGATCAAAAAATGGAGACCCATCCATAGGTGTAAGCTTGACATTAGGTTAAAGGGGTGTAGAAACACTCTTACCATCATTGAGTTCAGCTTTAGAAACAAGATCGAAGGCATACTTTACTTGAGAAAGTAGGTAGCCATCATCTGAAGAGGTGACTTCAAGCCCCAGAAAATAACTCAAAGCACTGAGATCTTTCATCTCAAATTTCTAACTGAGAGATTGTTTTAGCTCCTCAACACCTGCGACATCATCTCCAGTAATAATTATGTCATCAATATAAAGAAGTAAAAGAATTATACCCTGAGTAGTCTTACGAATGAACAAAGCTGTATCATGTGGACTGGAAGTAAAACCAAACTCACTCACAATAGCACTAAACTTTACATACCATGCTTGAGGGGATTGCTTCAACCCATATAATGCATGTCACAATCAGCATACCTTGTTTGGAGGATGGTTGAGACCAGGAGGTGGTTTCATATAGACTTCTTCTTCTAGGTCACCATTAAGAAAAGCATTTTTCACATCCATTTGAAACAATTTCCATCTCCGTATAGCAGTGATAGCAAGCAAACTGCGCACAAATGTCAGACGAGCAATTGGAGCAAATGTTTCATCATAGTCTATTCCATACTCCTGTGTAAAACCCTTGGCAATCAAGCGTGCCTTATAACGCTTCACAGACCATCAGATCGTGTTTTGATCTTGTACACCCATTTACAGCTTATTAGAGACTTTTCAGCAAGGAAATCAACTAAATCCCATGTACAAGTGTTCTTATGAGCCTGTAACTCATCTTGCATAGCTTGTTGCCAAAAAGGATTAGAAGAGGCCTTTTGATAGGATTGAGGCTCATGTAAAGAAGTAATAGCAGGAAAAAAATGATAATCACGAAGGTAGCTAGCAGGGTTTCTTACCCGAGTAGGATGGCTTGAGGATGCGACAACAAGCTCATTTGTAGACTCAACAACATCAACAAGTGATACAGATGAGGAAGTAGAAGAAGGCTCAGAATTATTTAATGCATTGCCAGTAGGCAGATCACCTTCTACAGAACTAGTTGGAGCATGTGGTGAGGCATTGTAGAGCTCATCAGATGTACCTACATCAGAATCACTAGAAAATAGCTCAATAAAGGGATTAGTAAAAAATGGAGGTTGATGAGAGGATGACACTTTGAAGTTTGACAACGATGAGAACATAGTGTGTTCCTAAAAGACAACATGATGTGAAATTGGAAGTTTTTGTGACATAGGATCCTAACAACGATATCCTTTTTGTGATATCCTTTTTGTGTAATCCCATAACCCAAAAAACAGCATAATTGAGCTCTAGGCTCTAGCTTGTTATGTTCATGAGATGGAAAAAGAACAAAACCTACACAACCAAAAACCTTAAAAAGATTATACGTAGGAAGAATACCATTTAAACACTCGTATGGAGACTGGTTATTAAGTACTGATGATGGAATCCGATTAATAGGATAAACCTCTGTAAGAGCAGTTTTACCCCAAAATCGCTCTGGACAAGAAGATGAAATGAGCAAAGCACGAACAGAATCAAGGATGTGTCTGTGTTTGCGTTCGATTCACCCATTTTGTTCAAAAGTGTAAGGACAAGATTGTTGTGTCAATGTACCCTATTCTTTCAAAAAGGATTGAAGTTTAATACCAAGGTATTTAGTAGCATTGTCAGTTATCAAAACTTTGATAATTTTAGAGAACTGAGTTTTGACCATGGTAGCAAAATCAATATAAATTTGTGATAATTCAAAGCAATATTTCATAAGGTATATCCAGGTAAATCGAGTATGATCATCAATAAATAACACGAAGTACCTGGAAACCCCATGGTGGGTGTAGGAGATGGACCCTAAACATCAGAATGCACAAGATCAAAAGGAGTAGTAGAATTAGAATGACTACTCGAAACAGATAAAGCTGGTTGCTTTGCAGATTGACATGGCACACAATGCAAGGATTCATTCAGAACTGATCCTAATAAACCACGAGAGATAAGTGGATGAAGTTTACCGACTAAGGTATGTTCGAGCCGTGAGTGCCACAAGTGGAAAGGAGAAACATTAGTAGCAACACAAGCTTGCAAAATTTGTTGGTATGGAATTTGTAAAGCCTCTAATTCAACAGCACAAAGCAAGGTTTAGATGAATCGATCATTTGAAAATGATGGTGTATCCATTTTATTATCCGGAATATGCAAATAATTGAGCTCAAACAAACACCCCACCTTGCGACTAGTTCCAAGAAGTTGTCCTGTCTGTGGGTCCTACACATGACAACCATGAGCATAAAATTTTACTTCAAAACCAAGATCATATAATTAACCGATAGATAGAAGATTATAACTAAGTTTTGGAACTAAGAGGGCATTTGGTAAAGTCAATGATTTTGTAGAAATATTGCCAACGTGACTAACATTCATAGGAGAACCATTAGCAGAATAAATATCAAGAAATGAATTATTTGATGACATTAAAGAGAAATGAGTAGTAATTGAAGACATGGTTACAACAACTAAAATCAAAATACCAAGGTTTGATACCTAGAGCAGTTGATAAGGCAATAGGAGCATTAAAAAGATTTAATATCACCTGTTTTAAGGATTCAAGGTTGACATTAGGTTGGTCTATCACTTCTTTGGCAACCATAACAGTAACAGGATGAGTTACAATCCTTTCAAAACTCACCATAGAATTGATAAAACTCACAATACTGAAAATCTCTAAAAAAAAATATGAAGAAATAAATGCCAAGATCAAAATAACAAATCAAAAAAAACCTCAGAAAAGGCTTGAGAATTGACGATAAACAATCCAATCTGTAGAAGAAGAGATCCCAATGACAAAGTTTCAGATCTGGAATGGAATTGAAAATCCAACTCCAAAAACCAAACAACGATGATAAGAGAAAAAAAGTAGGAGCTTATCGCTCTGATACTATGTTAGAAACAGAAAAGAAGAAGAATAATTTGAAGAAAGGTTTATTGTTTTCTTAAATAACACTGTATGTACAATGATCTACATATAGGTGTTTACAAAAAGAATATTTTAAGGTATAAAGTATATAAAGAGAATATTTTAAAATATAAAATATTTACAATAATTCTGAATATAATTGTATTCACTTCTTAACAGCAACCCAAACAACTGTTTAGACCGGGATGTTCTTGTACCAAATTCCCAGGTACCGGTTCCCAGAACTGCCTGGATGGAAGAAACCCAACTCAAAGCTTCCATCATGGGAAACTAAGGTCTTTCCATCGGGGAGAGGCTCAGATGGAGAAATGTAGTCGATTGTTGTGGAGGCTTTCAAGAAGATTAAAAAAGAAGTACTCACAAATGCTATCAAAGTAAAAACATCCATTCTATGTCTAAAATTTAAACTATCCTGGCACGATGGATGCTGACCCTCCATGATTTGAGCAAGTCTAAATGCCTGCATATGAAAGAAAAAAGGACCTGACTTGTGTGCATCCTAACAAACTAGTGAAAAGACGGGTGATGGATTTGAACAATTGACCTGTGACGAATTGTGTATGCTAAAAGAACAGTGGAAGTTGCATGTTCCAATCAATTGCAAGCATTTATGATAACTGTAAACTGCTAGATATGCCTATTTCAAATTTTTCCAACTTTGAACTGGAATGGTAAATTGGAAGGATGACAATTTAATGTTGAGATAGGCAATGTAAGTGGTGCTATGAATGTATATGGGTTTGGGTACTCCTTGTACCATAATAATAAAATTTTTGGCTTATCAAAAAAAAAAAAAGAAGAAAGGAAGATGGATGCTATTCCACGAAGACTAAGGAAAGAAAGGGTCATCGGGAGGTAGAAGAAGAGAGAAAACACAGGGATCAGGGAGAGGAGCCTTGAAATTCGTCTTGGGATTTTTGCTGCAA
>BPVZ01000159.1:445558-457519 GCA_020521535.1 Rubroshorea leprosula | reverse complement strand
AGACGGGTGATGGATTTGAACAATTGACCTGTGACGAATTGGGTATGCTAAAAGAACAGTGGAAGTTGCATGTTCCAATCAATTGCAAGCATTTATAATAACTGTAAAATGCTAGATATGCCTATTTTCAAAGTTTAGTAAATATCACCTGCTCAAGCAAAGAGTCAAAATATCCACCTTCTATCCTGTACATTAATTCCACATTCTGGGTAAGGTTCAGTGTTTGTCTTGCAACTTCTTCTCACTTTCATAAAATAATTCAAGGTACAACTAACATGCAAACAAGAAAGTTTTGTCTTGATGAATCCACTGTAAGCAATGATAATACAGATCTTAAAAATCAAATCGGACCGTATCATTGCCTTGTATGTATAATACAAGGCAACGGATGAATCTATGAACAGTATTTCATTATGATATACAGCATGAGGCATAAAGTTCAAGATTCCTCTATTGAGCGTTTAATAGTGTCAGAGTAAGTTCAATAGTTTCAGATGATTCCATCATACTTGATGAAGAACCTGTTTCTAATGATTTCTCTTCCATAAGAAAACTGGGTTCTTTGGTTGCGCCAACACAATTTCACTACCCAGCATTAGAACCATGGATGGTATACTAGGTTTGTCATCAGCATTTTGTTGAACACATAACAGACCTATTCGGATGCACTGGGTCACTTCTGATAGGGTGCATGAATCTTCCAAAAATGAATCAATCAGGCTTTCCTTCTTTCCACGATCTCCATCCCTAAGAGAAATACATATTGTAAAATTTTTCTATGGTCATATCAGTTCAAAGCATGCTCCAAAAGTAAGTCTTGATACTTACATTCAATCAGGTTAAGATCGTGATTAATGTAATAAAACCCTCTGATATTCTCCCCATGTATTGTCTCCAGCAATGGTATACCAAAGTTAAAAACATCCAATTTAACTGAGAATTCCCATCAATAGCATATTCTGGTGCACCTTGTAACCACTGCAGAAGATCATCCAAAGAAAATTATACACCTGAGGATACTGGGGAGATCTAAGTGTAGAAATAAGACTTACTAGGTTAACCTGAGGATACTGGGGAGATCTAAGTGTAGAAAATTATCCTACGGTTTTTTTGTGGATGTAGCTATAACTTATCCATATACCTACAAATTATAAATCATAACTAATAGAACCCTATACCTATAAAATAGTGAGCATAGGTAAAAAAAAGCGTAGCTAAATGGCAAAAATGCTGTAGTGGTTCCAACCACTGTTTGTGCTCCCTTCAATCTGGTATCCTTCCAAAGTTGTAGCCATGCCAAACTCTGAGATTTCAGGTTCATCTCTCTATCAAGCAGTATCTCTATGAATGATCCTTAATCTGAAATCTTGGTGTAGATAGATAAGCCTCCAAAAAACTTCCACAGATAATGTGGAAACTCTTGGACCAGCCTAATAGTTTTCTTATTGTTTAATCTTGCAAGTATGATATTTGCATTAGTGCAGTTTCCTAAAATTGTGCATGCACAAACTAATTGTGATAAATTCATGCCACTCCTACAAAGTGTGTTTGGTTTTTCATCTGACCAAAAATGAAGTCCAAACTTTTGTTTGACATGTATTCAAAAATCAGCATTTTCTCCTCTCCCTGGAGGCAGCATCCCAGAAGCTTTACAAGATTCCAATCTTGAAGTTTGGCTATAAGTGCAACTTCATCCTTGAACTCATTTAATCCTTGCCCAGAGCTTCTTGAAAGCCTCTTCACAGCAATTTCTTGTCCATTGGCCAGAATACCCTAAATTATGTATCATAGAACTTCTTATCATATTCTGTAAACGAGATCTCTCCGTCTTCCAATTGTTCATTTTTATTTTGAAGTATAATATCAAGAATGTACCTTGTACAATGGCCCAAACCACCTTCCCCTAGCTTTAGCTATTATAGGTAGGTCAAAATACTGAACTTTCATTTCTTCATTTTGCCATTTTTTGCTTCAGTCACCGTCCACAAGATTTTTTCCCTCTCCCTGAAACAGTAGAAAATGTGCCGACTATAAGTCAAGTGTAGAATGTTATATTTGGACCCCAAGAACATTGGGTACAGCCATAATTCTGAACAGGAAGGTTGACATATTTATACTAGCTGAATTAAACATATGCTGAAATTCTTGCAAGTCCCAGATTCAAAACCCCCTATGTCAATGTGAGCATGTAAATCATTGCAAAACAAGAGGAAAGAAAGAAAAGGACATTCTTATGCGTTATGCCTACAAATTTTAAATGACAACATTATAATAAGGAACAGTGGTATAATGCATAATCACAATCATGAGTGAACTTTATTGAAATGCTAATGTTTTCGAAATCACCTTGACAAGCATGAGGCCATAACCAGATAAAGAAATCTGAAATCCTAGTCAAGATGCAATGAAGCATGAAATAGAACAGATGACAAGCCACAATCTCTTCTATCAATTTGACAGCCAAGGTTCTGCAGCTTTTATTTTGGTTCACAAGGCATTAATAAATTGTTAAATTCTAAGTACATTAATCAAGTTCTCAATCAAATGATGAATAACTGAATAATGAAAAAGGTTCCTTTTGAAACAAATCCAGGAAAGTTTGTAATCATTCTTTATAGTTTAATAAAGATCTAGCAAATGGAATTATGATATGATGAAGGCAGATAAAATTACCTTCTAATTTTGCACAGGTTCCCCAAAAGTAATAGCTGATAAGAATCAAGCCAACAAATACAAGAACAGGAACTGAAATTATTGTGATTCTCTGTAATTTAACCTCAAGGATGGATTGTAATGTCAGATCCTGCCCACCATCATGAAACTGTTTAAAATCAATCAGATCACCAAACCAAATGGCACAACCACTACCTTTTCCTCTGATATCTCAGTGTGTGTAGGCCATACAAGAGCAGTTCTGCAAGCATTTACTTCTGCATTCCTTGAGATCCATGCTTTTTATTCACCAAAGAGTAAGTTGTATCTGGCAATTTGTTATGAATAAATTTAATAAATTAATCTCCATTCTCACAATCAAATAAGGGTTATTCCGTGTACACCTTTTGTGGTGATATAGGGTTGAATCCTTTCAAACATTGACAAAGTGGCAACTTGGTACTGTCACAAGTCCCATACACACCACAATGTCCATAGTTGTTGCAGATGCCCCTTGGCAGATAGAAATAGAGGATCCAGTTTCTAGTTTCTTCATTCCATATCAAGCACAGACCCAAATAATTAGTTTGGTTTACAACAAACCTTGAGATCACTGATCTTTGATGTTATAACTGAAGTATATATCCTCCTCATTTGAGATAAAGTTCAACTCAAAAACTGTAAAAGAACTTGATTTGGCCTCACTATTATATCTGAGACCATTCCAAGGTCCTGATGGGAAATACATTTTGGAACCCTTCAGCATAATAAGTTCTGGGTAATTATTTAGTGCTAGCCCCAAAGTAAAGTCTCCAGAAGATGGATCATCTGGGCTCTTCCATGCTGATACCTGTCAGTGAAGACCAGTTCTCAAGTCCCACCCGAGCTTCATCCCTGGTAGTAACATGTCAGTTGGATAGTCAAAGCTCTGCCACAAAAATATTTCTGAGTTGCCATCTTTTTCATCACTCAGGACAAGATTTCCAGAATCTAAGAGTTGTATGACTAGATTTTGAGCTTCTCTGTTTGAGTTTGATGACCAAAGAATAGTCTTGTTTTGACTGGTAACAAAAAGATTGCCTGTGCTGTTTATCATCAGCAAACCAGAAAAATTCATGATTGGATTGTGCCGATTTGCAACCCACACAATAGTTCTGATTGGGATATTCTTGTACCAAATTCCCAAATAATGGCCCTTAGAGATTCCAGGATTGAAGAAACCCAGTTCAAGACCTCCATCTTTAGAAACTCAGGTCCTGCCATCACTAATTGATAGGGATGAGGTGATGATATTGGTTCCATCTGAGAATCTAAAGAAGAAAAATATTAAAATGGTGTACACAAACTTGTAAAATAGAATGTCTATCTATTTCCTAGCTCTCACAACCTGAAGAGATACCCTCTATACTGTTAGTAAAAGGACAATGATCTTAGAATACATATATAACCTCGAATGCATGTCTTCTCCTCAAGGATTGCAAACTTTTTCTTGTTAGTTAGTGAACACAAGCTTTTTCAGTAAGGACATGAAGGTATCCTATGATCAAAAGTTGTGCACTATTGCAAGGAGATATGACCTATTTTGCAGGCAATACAAGCCAGCCACGCCTACAAAAGAAAACAATTGGCATGTGAATACTATCAAGGATTGAACAATGATCTACTTTACAGTTAACACAGATCATAATTAAATCACAAAGAAACTTATCCTCTGGATTTCCTTTCTAGTTTTGACCATCAAAAGCTTCAAACAAGATACCCTTTACACAATTTATGATTCTAAGAGTGCGCATCTAAAATACTTCATCAAACAAAGAATTTTAGAGAACAGCATCATGTGGTGTTATCAAGACCAGGAATAGACCATCTTTTTAAAAATTTTAATTTTTCTCCTTTATTTTTATCACATCCGATAAACCAAATCATTTCATCTTAATGATTTTTTAATGGTAAAGTATCCCTCGACAATTGACACCACAGCCGTGTCGGGTTTCTAGCCCCCTTTTGAGTTTTTTAATGGTAAAGTAGCAGACCTGATCTTTCATCTTTTATAAAATAAGCAATTTAATCCAGTAGCTTAAAATTCATTCATTTAGGTCCCAAAAAGCAACCTTTCTTCTAGCAATTCAGTCCCTCAATGTTCAAAAGATATTCACATAATCCCACAAACTCCTATTATTATGCATTCAAGTCCTCTTTTCCAAACAAATGAAAACTGCATAAAATCTATTAAAAATCACATATTATCCTTTCAAATAGTAATAAACTCAAGGTTAAAATAATAGATTAAAATATATAAAATGCTTTTCATTAATAAACAGATTGAAATTCTTTTAATCCAAAATTCAAATTCCCTTATCAGAGTTTGGTCATGTAAATCATAGAAAAGGAAAAAAAAAGAAAGGAGCATACTTATGTGGTTATGCTTACAAAATGACAACATTATAGTAAGGAACATTGATATACTGCATAATTGCAATCATATGTGAACTTTATTGAAATGCTAATGTTTTCCAAATCAACTTGACAAGCATGAGGCCATAATGAGATAAAGAAATCTAAAATCCTAGTCAAGATGCAATGAAGCAAGAAAGAGAACAGATGACATGCCACAATCTCTTCTATCAATTTGACAGCCAAGGTTCTGCAGCTCTAAATTATTTTTTTTTTTACAAGGCATATATTAATTGTTAAATTCTAAATAATTTAACCAAGTTCTTAATCAAATGATGAGTAACTGAATAATGACAGTGGTTCCTTTTGAAACAAATCCAGGAAAGTTTGTAATCATTCTTTAGTTCTTTACAGTTTAATGAAGTTCTAACAAACAGTATTATGATATGATTTGTGAATGCAGATAAAATTACCTTCTAAATTTGCGCAGGTTCTCCGAATGTAATAGTTGACGAGAATCAAACCAACAACTACAAAAACAGGAACTGAAATTACTGTGATTCTCTACATTTTAGTCTCACCTTCCACTGCTTCATGATTGATTTTCGTAAGGGAAAAAAAAAATGAAGAAGAAGAGAGAGAGGTTAAATTAGAGCTAAAACATATACACAGTAGATATAACAATAAGATTCAATTGATATCAAATTAAATTGGAAGCGTAATTTGACCTCAAGGATGGATTGGAATCTCTTTATTTTTCCTTACCCTTTTTTTTGAACCAGAGGAGAGGGGGGTTTGTCAAATGTCGGATTGAAATCCTTGAATAAAATTGAAGCTCATACCTGATTCAGAACCAGACATTAGGATGCACAGATCCTGCCCACCATCATGAAACTGTTTAAAATCAATCAGATCACCGAACCAAATGGCACAACCACTACCTTTCTCTCTGATATCCAATTGTGTGAGAGCCATGCAAGAGCAGTTCTGAAAGCATTTACTTCTGCGTTCCTTGAGATCCAAGCTTTTGTTCACCCAAGAGTAAGTTGTATCTGGCAATTTAATACAACTAAATTTAATAAATTGATCTCCATTCTGGCAATGTAATTGCCTATTCTGCACACACCCTTAGAACAGTCCACTGAGTTCCAGTTTTGTGGTGATATAGGTTTGAATCCTGTCAAACATTGACAAAGTGGCAACTCAGTGTTGTCACGAGTCTCATGCACACCACAATGTCCATGGTGGTCACAGATTTCCCTTGGCAGTTGGCAGATAGAAATATAGGTTCCAATTTCTAGTTTCTTCATTCCATATCAAGCACTGGTCTAAATAATTAGTTTGGTTTGTAACAAACCTTGAGATCACTGATCTATTTTTGATGTTACAACTGGAGTATACCTCCTCCTCATTTGAGATAAAGTTCAACTCAAAAACTGAAATAGAACTTGATTCGGTCTCACCACAATATCTGAGACCATTCCAAGATCATGCTCTTCTTGATGTTCAGCATAGTAAGTTCGGGGTAATTATTTAGTCCTAGCCCCAAAGTAAAGTCTCCAAGAGATGGATCATCTGGGCTCTTCCATGCTGATGGCTGTTTATGAAGATCAGTTCTCAAGTACCACCCAAGATTCATCGCTGGTAGTAACGTGTCAGTTGGATGGTCAAAGCTCTGCCACAAAAATATTTTTAAGTTGCCATCCTTTTCATCTCTGAGGACAAGATTTCCAGAATATAAGAGTTACAGACTAGATTTTGAGCTTCTTTGTTTGAGTTTGATGGCCAAAGAATAGTCCTATTTTGACTAGTAAGAACAAGATTGCCTGTGCTGTTTATCATCAACAGACCAGATGAATCCATGATTGGATGCTGCGGATTTGCAACCCTCACAATAGTTCTGATTGGGATATTTTTGCACTAAATTCTCAAATAATGGCCCTTCGAGATTCAAGGACTGAATAAATCCAGTTCAAAGCCTCCATCTTTAGAAACTAAGGGCCTCCCATCATTAGTAGATTGGGATGAGGTGATGATCTTGGCTCCATCTGAGAATCTAAAGAAGAAAAATAGTAAAATGGTGTGCACAAACTAGTAAAATGTCCATCCATTTCCTAGTTTTCACAACCTGAAGATATACCCTCTATAACGTTACTAAAAGGACAATGATATCAGACTACATATATAACCTTGCATGCATGTCTTCCCCGCTAAGATTGCAGACTTTTCCTTGTTAGTTAGTGAACATAAACTTTTTCAGTAATGACATGCAGGTATCCTATGATCAAAAGTTGTGCACTGTTGCAAGAAGATATGATCTACTTTCAGGCAACACGCGCCAGCCACAACTGCAAAAGGTAACAATGGCATGTCAATACTATCAAGAATTGAACAATGATCAATTTTACAGTTAACACAGATCATAATCACAAAGAAACTTATTGGGTGGAATTCCATTTTAGTTTTGATCATCAGAAGCTTTAAACAAGACACTCTCTACACAATTTATGATTCTAAGAGTGCGCAACTAAAGAACTTCATCAAACAAAGAATTTTAGAAAACAGAATTATTTTGTGTGCTCAAGACTTTGAATCAACCACTTTTTTAAAAATTTTAATTTTTCTTCTCTATTTTTATCACAACGAATGAACCAAATCATTTCCAGTCATCTAAACAGAAAGATTACATGTTTCCTAAAGCAGGAAACTTGGTTCTATCGATTTATTGGCCACCAAATGGAATTGAAATTACTCATACATAACAAATTAGTAGAAAGGAAATTTTAGATTAATATACGAAACTTGGCCATGAAGGTTGAAACTATGGATCCTGCCAAGAAAAAGAAGGAGCCCCAATCCATGTAACTGTAGTAGTCAACCTTGTAATTTGAAGAGACGCTGGAGACATTATATAACATGCTACACAATTTTCTTAGCTCATTACTGCCAAGAAAATGATATCTAGGATGTTTGCTATTACAGTACGTATACTAGCCTTCCACTTTTATGTTTAACATCTTTTATTTCAAGTGATGATGCTCTACCGTCCCTGCAACTTTGAAATTGTTACTTCATTTACTGAAACACATCCAAACGGGCTTGATGAAACCTCTTCTTCTTCTGGTAGATTCCTTTCGGTGTAAAAACCAGGAAGTTTTGGTTGAGGCAATGGATTCTCACCACACAACATTAGAACCACAGACGACATATCTGGCCTGTCCTCTGGTCGTTTCTGAACACATAGCAAAGCCACATGAATGCAACGTAGAACCTTAAAAACAGTGCAAGAGTCACCTAACATGGTGTCCATTACTTCCAATGCTCTTTCTTCGATCCATAGTCTCCATACCTAAAATTATTAAATATCAAATATATGTATAGCATTGAAGGCCAAAAACAAACATATATCATATATGTATGGCATTGTTCAATAAAGTAATATGTTGTTTCTTTATGCTTACATGTCCAAGAAGATTATGATAGTGATCCGAGTGGTGAAATCCTCTGTTCTTTTTCCCACTTATGATCTCGAGTACTATCACACCAAAGCTGAAGACATCAGATTTTATTGAGAAGTGTCCATCTACCGCATACTCAGGAGACATATAACCACTGCAAAAGTGTCATTACAAGCAAAGTGAAAAATATGTGGCCTTAGATACAAATACCTATATTCTGCATTATATTCACTTCTACTTACTAAGTTCCAACAACTCTATTAGTTCTTGCTTCAGTTTGATCTCCCAGAAACATTCTAGCCAAACCAAAGTCTGAAATTTTTGGGTTCATATCTTTGTCTAACAGGACATTACTTGTTTTGAGGTCCCTATGGATAATCCTCAATCTAGAATCTTGATGAAGATAAAGAAGCCCACGAGCAATTCCACCAATGATGTGCATCCGCCTCTGCCAATCTATCAATGCCTTTTTTGTTTGATCTGGTAAATGTACGCATTTTAGTCCAGTTCCGCAAAAAATGAAAGATTTTTTTTTTTTTTTTCTGGTACAAGAAGGTTTGAGAATCAGACCAAAGATAAAGTAGTCCAAACTTTTGTTGGGCATATATTCGTAGATCAACATCTTTTCATCTCCTTGAATGCAGCAACCAAGAAGCTTAACAAGATTACGGTGTTGAAGTTTGGCAATCAGTATAACTTCATTTTTGAACTCTACCATTCCTTGCCCGGAGCTTTTTGAAAGCCTCTTAACTGCTATTTCTTGTCCGTCTGCCAATATTCCCTAGAAAATTCATCATTTATAAATGTTTATATTTGTTGTAAACATTGTGGCTCATGCACACACACACACACACACATATATATATATTCTAAATACCTTGTAAACAGGTCCAAACCCACCTTGTCCTAGCATGTTGTTACCTGAAAAGTTATCTGTTGCTTTCACCATAGTGGTTAAATCAAATATTGGTAACTCCATCTCCTCATTTTCACCTTCTCCTTGCTTCCTCCGTTTCTTGATCCATATGTAGCATAATAATCCAATGAAAACCATTCCAGTCAACATTACAGAGATGACAATAATCACTACTTGCTTCTTACCATAACCTGTAAGGCTGTAACATCAGATAACGTTTTACTGGCTCTATGCATTGCATGCTACTTAAAAATATGCCTTAAAATTAAGGAAAAAACTAGTAAGTTATCCTACAAAATAAAAATTCTTTGAGCTGAAGGAAATGATTCACTAGCGTTTGATTCTGCCATTCTAGCCTTGGATCAATCATGGTAATTCAAAGGAAAGGGAGTCTGAGTCTTCTAACTGAAGGAAACTATTTGTTACCTAGTGACATAAAAATAGAAAAATAAAAATAATCTTCGACTTAGTCTCATTTCTCTTTGATCCTTCATTGTCAATTTTGATGGTAAGAACAAATATAATTATATCTTAGCTAAAGTACATTATCACAAGCTGTAATAAGCATAGTTATTTGATCTTTCTACTGCCAACAAGATTCAGCTTCAAGGAAATATTCAAGTTGGCTAATGAAGAGACGTGAATGAAAGGGATGTTCATACCTAATTCCGAAGCAGACATCCTAATGAACAGATCCTGCCCAGCAGATTGAAACTGTCTAATGTCAACTAGATCACCAAACCAAATGGCACAACCACTACCTCTTCCTCTTATATCCAAACTAGTATATGCCATACAAGAACAGTTCTGGAAGCATTTATGCCTGCATTCCTTGTGGCTCATAGTTTTGTTTGCCCATGAATGGGTAGCATCAGGCAGTTTCAACCTTTCAAATTGGATAAATCCATCGCTTGCCTGGCAGTTCAATGGCTTGTTTCTGACACATCCTTGAGACCATTCCCCAGAGCTCCATCCATCTGGTGATTTAGGCTTGAATCCTTTCAAACATTGGCAAGGTGGAGGTTGAGTACTGTCACAATTCCCATATGCACCACAAAGTCCATATTTGTCACAATTGTCGTTAGGTAGGTATGCGTAAAGCTTCCATGTTCGAGTTTCTTCATTCCATGTGTATCTCTGTCTTGTGTAGTCAGTTTGGTTCAGAACAGTCCTTGAGAGCATAGGCTTGTTTTTGAGGGAAAACATGTAGTAGACCTCCTCTTCATTGGAGACAAATTCATTACTGAAAACTTGGTTCTCAGGACTTACAATTGGGGCACCACTAAATCTTATGCCATTCCAGGGGCCATTCCTGTAGTATTTCTTTGAGCCTTTCCAGAGCACCGCCTCAGGATTGCCTTGTAGTTCAATTTCCGAAGTGAAGTCACCAGGAGATGGATCATCAGAGTTCTTCCATGCTGAGAGACGCCTGTCAAGGCTAGTTCTCAAGTCCCATCCTAGTTTCATCCCCGGTAGCAGTGTATCAGATGGATAATCAAAGCTTTGCCACAAGTAAGCTCCCGAATTTCCATCCCTGCCATCTATCAAAACAAGATTGCCAGAATTCAGGAGCTGCAGTATAGGATTCTGAGCTGCTTTTTTTGAGTTAGCTGACCAAACAACAGTTATGTTCTGACTCAGAAGCTGAAGATGACCAGTGGTTGTTACCATCAGCATGCCAGAAGAGTCATTTATTGGATTCACCCTGTTTGCAACCCAAACAACTGTTCTGACTGGGATGTTCTTGTACCAAATTCCCAAGTACCGGTTCCCAGAACTGCCTGGATGGAAGAAACCCAACTCAAAGTTTCCATTATCGGAAACTAAGGTCTTTCCATTGGGGAGAGGCTCAGATGGAGAAATGGAGTCAATTGCTGTGGAGGCTTTCAAGAAGACTAGAAAACAGGTACTCACAAATGCTATCAAAGTAAAAACATCCATTGTATGCCTAAAATTGAAGCTATCCTCGCAAGATAAATGCTGAGCCTCCATGATTTGAGCATGTCTAAATGCCTGCATCTGAAAGGAAATAAGACCTGACTTGTGTGCATCCTAACAAACTAGTGAAAAGACTCGTGACGAATTGTGCATACTAACATACTAGTGAAAAGACGAGTGATGAGTTGTGACGAGTTGTGCACGCTAAAAGAACAGCGGAAGTTGCATGTTCCAATCAATTGCAAGCATTTGTAATAACTGTAAAATGCTAGATATGCCTATTTTCAAAGTTTAGTAAATATCACCAGCTCAAGCAGAGTCAAAAATATCCACCTCTTACTCTATACATTAATTCCACATTCCGGATTAGGTTCAGTGTTTATCTTGCAACTTCTTCTCACTTTCATAAAATAATTCAAGGTACAACTAACATGCAGACTAGAAAGTTTTGTCTTGATGAATCCACTGTAAGCAATGATAATACAGATCTTAAGAATCAAATAGGATAGTATCATTGCCTTGTATGTATAAAACAAGACAATGGATGAATCTATAAACAGTATTTCATTATGATATACAGCATGAGACATAAAGTTCCAGATT